>ML802543.1:193723-212634 GCA_009831015.1 Picea engelmannii | reverse complement strand
CTTTATAAATTCCTTATGAGGTGATAATCACATTGATACAACTCTCCCATAAAAAAAAAAATTGGACTCGAGATTACATGATTGAATTCTTGAGCTTGTGACAAAATATGAATATGGGGCTTAATGGTCTGGTTTAGATGACTTTTATATTATGTTGATTAGCATATCATGTTGACGTGGCTTGTTTCCTTGTAGACACACATGTTTTAATTTGTCTTGCAGTTTCTTGCCAAGTATCATGTCATTTAGACATTCCAGGATTTTTTTTAAAAGGTGTTATTATTATTCTAGTTGTTGTCGGGCATCACTAGGGTTAGTTAACCCTCAGCTGGTTGACACATGTGCATTTGACGGATGCCTGAGATATTTCATAGGCTACATCATCACCTTTTTTTGATGACTCGACCCAGTTCCCAGCTCAGTCAGATGATTTTTAAGGCAAATCATTGCATACCCTAGGGTGACGTCACCCCTGTTTGAACAATTCCTACATATCATTGGATGATTTTGGGCTTGAGAAGTTTGGATGATGATTTGGTCAAGCATTTTTATGATATACAAGCCACTTGGAAGTCTTCTATAAGGAATCTAATGCCACTTGTCATCTCTTGGTGGATTATTTTGCACATCATCAAGTTCAGTTTGGTCTTGGGACT
This sequence comes from Picea engelmannii, assembly GCA_009831015.1. Taxonomy (NCBI): domain Eukaryota; kingdom Viridiplantae; phylum Streptophyta; class Pinopsida; order Pinales; family Pinaceae; genus Picea; species Picea engelmannii. The sequence goes on along the minus strand of ML802543.1, from coordinate 211,978 downwards.
TATTTTTCCACTGGAAGGAGGTTTGATGCACTTAATTGAGGAAGAAAATTAATTATTTGACTATTCAATAGCCTTGGGAGGATCATTGCACATCACCAAATGAATATTTTCCTAGATCGTGGGACTTGCGGAAGATAATCCCTAGCTTCATAGAGGATTTTAATGGATCAACGGAATTTTTCCTTGGTTAGAGGATGATTGCATGCTTCAAGGAGAAATTGTTGGGCCTTTTCCTTTGGTCAAAGATGCTTTATGGAAATTTATTTTCCATATTTTAAATTTATTACAAAAAAATCCCCTTTTACCCAAATCGCATGGTCAAAGAGTCAAATCATTTTTTTTAAAAGGGGATAAATTAATAAATAAATTATTATAGAATTTTTAAAATTGGGATATTTAATGTGGATAATCCCTAGGAGAATTAAATATTTTTAAAAAGGGTTTTATTTTTATTTATTTTTAAATCTCTAAAAAGAGATTAATAAGTGGACAAAACTTTAATATTCTTAGGGAAAACCCTAAAGTTCGTTGATTTATGGACAAATCCAAGTGAGCGGAGGATTGTAAATCCAACACTCTAGATTTGATGAAGGAACGTTTTTTTAGTGGATGCTCCTCGATACTATGATGCTATTTTTTCCAATGGTGTGCTATGGCTTTCCTCTTGGTGTCTTGATGTGATGTGTTTTGCTTGGATGGTTTTGTGATGGATGCTTAGAGATACTTTTATGGTGGATATTTCTTTCGAATGCTCATGCTATCTACTTCAAGTAAATTTTTGGTGAGATCTACTTTATATTGCTTCAAATAATTTTGGATCTAAAGGAAATATTTTCAAGAGCTAGCTAATAAACTACACCTCTTGAGAGTTGTTTCTTGGATATTTTCTTGTACTAGGGACTAGGTAAAACTAACAACCCTTTTGCAAGTTATATCCACTCTTTTGAAGACATCTTGTGAGCTAGACGATTTTGATTATGACCCTCTTGCAGAATAGTGACAAGATACAACATTCAAGGGAGATTTACTTCAACATATTCTAGTTCTTCTCCAAGCCTCTTTTGACTCCATTACCCAAGAGAACAAGGCACTAATCTACATTGGAGAGAGAGAATACTTGCATTGGGAAACGTGGAAAAGCACTCAATTGAAATTTTGACTTCACGACTACACTCACACCCTTAAGGCGAGCCATCTTTCCTTTGGGGCGATTTTTTGGGGGCCTCTAGCCTCCCCATTTTCTAAACCCTCTTTCACCTTTTTCTCCTCTCTTACTTTTGTAACCCTAGGTTACTAGATTTAGTCTTTTTTAACTAATTTTAGGAAAGTAACACATGGGTTTTGTATGTCATGCTTAGATCTAACATTCTAGATAGTTAGTTTGCATTTTGAGTGATTCAATTTTTGTAGGGACATGGTTAAAAGCTACAGCCATTAGGAATTTTTATGTAGAAAATTAGCAGTTAGGACAACTTGCATTTGAGTAAGTTTTAGGCCTTAGTTTGAGCTAGTCTTTCTTTCTAACACTTAGGTAGCATTCTTAGGGTGTCTTAGCTAGTTTATAAATATTTCTAGCGTATTTTAAAGTGGTTTTAAATCTGATTTCACTTCTGCAAATTCATATTTCAGATCTGGTTATATTTCTTAAAGTGCTCCAAAACCTTCTAAAATCATACTCCCTTTGTTGAAGAAATTGCTAAGTATTTGGGGGCTTTCCTCTTGAATGTTTTGGGTTTGCTTTGAGGTGATGGACTTGAAATTTCAGATCTGATATCTATGTTTAACCACTGATGCAAATTACATTTCAGATCTGGTTAAGTGTTAAAAAGTGCTCTAAAAATATATTAAAATCACCTTTTCGACATTAGAATTAAATTGCATCTTTATCTCTAGTTTGTGGCAAAGGAGATCTAATTTGATTGGCTAAATTTGAGAAGTTAAGAGTGTTGATTTTTGGTCTCACATAATGGCCCATTAATCTGATGTATGATTTAAGCAAGTCTATGGTCTATTGCTAAGTGACTTTTGTGGAGAATTGTGAGATTAAAACTTGCTTGTTAAGGAAATTTTGTGGTATTTGAGTGCAAAAATATATCTCATTGATTTGAAGTGTTTCATACTCATTGATCTCATTGTTATATTGGATATCTCAAATTGGGAATAATTGCAAGTAATCTTTTGAATCGTTATAATCACTTGTGTAACTCATTGGCATAAATGAAATAAGTGGTTTGCATGTTAATCTTGTGATTTTAAAGCATTACTCAATTAAAATATTTGGGAATATTATGGGGGTTTTAGAAGAGACGTATTTAGGCGTCTATAAGCATAGGAGTTGTCGTTATTCTACCAATGTTTCATCCTGGGGGCTTGTAGTTCTCTCACATGCCTCGATGTATATTATAAGACTACAATCGCTTCGTCGTACTTAGAGGTATATAGAGGGGCTCCTGTCAAATAGTTGTGCATTAGACATCACTACTATCGATTGTGCTCTTATCTTGGAGACCACCTAGAATCCTTGAAACAATTGAGAAAACCTATTGGTCATCCTGATTTTTGTAGTGCACCGAAAACATCATTCGGGAAGATTTCCCTCTCGTATCAAGGTGGCTTAAGAACCCCTTAGGTATATTTGAGGGCTACAACAACTAGAAAATCCTGTGAGGATCCTTCTGCCTAAGCCTTTTGGGTACACACATTTATTTGGCCAAATATGACATTGCCTTAATATTAAATTTATGATCACTTGGTATTTAAAACTACAACTTTCACATCAATGATCAGTGGCGGGGTTAATTTATTGGTCCTAGATTTTATTTACACTTGGCATAATTGACATTTTGTTGCAGGTGACTTACTCTTGACCTTTACCTTCACCCTTCCTCCATTCATTCATAGCATTTGGACCTTTTCTTGACCTTGTATCGTGACCTCCTAGGGCCTTCTTAGACTTTTCCATTATCTTTCCCTAGGGGTCACCTGGGACCTTTCCTTAGGTGACAGTGGGTTTCATCCTGGTGTGTTGTCCATTGGTTAAGATTGCACAATGCTCTAGTGCAACCTACAATTCGTGTGATAACAGTCACAATTTATTCATAAGTTAGTGGCAGAGGAAATCCATTGTTATCTCCATTGGTGCATAATTTTCAAATTATTATAGCCAATGGAGGCATCATGAAGTGTGGTGGATGTGAGAAGGTAAAACTTCAACTCAATGAATATTATCTCAAATCCAACATGTTCACTATTGAAATGGGTGGATATGATGTAGAACTTGGAGAAAAATGGTTACAAACATTGGCCCTAGTTACCATGGATTTCTAGGAATTGTACAAGAAATTTACTAAAGATGGTATTAAACATACCCTCAAGGGGATCAAGTTCAGATCCTCTGAAATTATAAGCTCTCATTGCATGGAGAAACTATTCAAGAAATGTCACTCTGACATTATTTCCAAATTCAATTTCATACAAGTGATGGAAAATCTCCCACAAGAAGTTCACCCTAATTTACATTTGGTCCTGACTAAACATCAATAGGTATTTGAAACTCCTCATGGCTTACCCCTGTCATCTGGTGAGCATGACCATGGTATTCCCTTAATTCCAGGTATTCAACCACCTAATGCATTCCCATAAGAATGAAAATGAAAATATTATCTAGGAATTCTTGAAGTCCAGAGTCATTAAACCAAGTACAAGCCCTTACTCCTCGCATGTAGTCATGGTATTAAAGAAAGAAGGCAATTGGAGTATGTGTCTTGATTTTCATGCTCTCAATAAGTTGACCATCAAAGGAAAATTTCATATTCATGTTATTGATGAACTCTCGGATGAGGTTCATGGTGCCAAGTTCTTCACTAAATTGGATCTTCAATCAAGATACCACTAGACATGGGTGATAGAGGAAAACATCACTAAGATATCCTTTCGCATACATGAAGGCCATTGTGAGTTTTTAGTGATGCCCTTTGGGCATTGAAACACTCCATCCACCTTTCAGAACCTCATGAATGAGATTTTTTCATCTCTTCCTATGCAATTTTGTGCTTGTATTATTTCATGATATCTTAATCTATATAAAAACCTGGGAAGTACATGTGGTGCAAGTTGACAAATCCCTCCAATTCTTCTAAGACCACCAATTTTTCTTTAAGCATTCCAAATGTGCTTTTGGCGCTTCAAAGGTTGAATACTTGGGTCACATTGTCAATCAAGATGGGGTGTGAGTGGATCCCAAGAAAACTGAGGCCATGCAATATTAGCCATTCCCCAATACCCTTAAAATCTTATGCAAATTCTTATGACTTGTGAGCTACTATAGGAAATTTGTCTAGAATTATGGATGAATTACCAGGCTCTTAACCACCCTACTTGAAAAGAAGGCCTTTGTTTGGAATGAGGTTGTCAAACAAACTTTTTTGGCTTTAAAATAAGCCATGTGTACTACACCTATCCTATCTGTGTATGATTTCACTAAAAATTGTATCCTAGAATGTGATGCTTCAGGTCGAGGCCTTGAAACCATACTAATGCAAGAAGGGTGCCCCCCTGGATTTCACTAGTAAATAGTTGTGTGACTATAATTTGGGTAAGTAATCCTATGACAAAAGGATGATGGCCATCCTCCATGTGATTGATCATATCTCATTAGGAGGCAATTCAAAATAAATACATATCATCATAGATTAAAATATTTTATGGACTAGAGGTTGTCTTCACCAAAGTAGCACAAGTGGGTCACTAAGATGATTGGGTATGACTATGAGATCCTCTATAAGAAAGGAAAAAAAAATATGTTGGAAAATTATTTATCTTGGAAATATGAGAAGGAAGGATTTATATTGGCCTTATTCTTACCCATGCTCGATTGGCTCACCTAAGTCCACCAAGAATGGACGATCAATGACTCTATGGTTCAACTCATCCATAGGATTCAAGAAGACACCAATCCACCCAAGGGATACACTTGACAACAAGATACCTTGAAGTATAAAGGTTACATTTTTCTAGTATAGAATTCAAAGTTGAAACATATGGTGTTAGAGGAGTTTCATTCATCCCCTACCATGGGTCACTCTAGCTTTCAAAAACCCTATGAATGCATTAAGCATTCTTTCTTTTAGGAAGGCATGGAAAAATACATCCAGACTTTTGTAGCCTCATGTCACGCCTATTAATGAAACAAGGAGGCAACAATGAATATGCCTAGGACATTGCAATTTCTATCAATACCAACCACTTTTTGGATTGATATTTATATGGATTTTATAGTGGGCCTTTTGACAACAAGTAAAGAATTATACACCATGGTGGTAGTTGACTGTCTTTCCAAATCTGCTCACTTTTGTGCCTTACCACGCCATTTTACACCTTCCATGGTTTCCCAAGTTTTCATGGATCATATTTTTAAGTTACATAGTATTCTCACTTCCATTGTGTTAGACCGTGACCCCACATTCACCGAAATTTTTTTGTATGAGCTATTTAAACTCCATGGCACCCATTTGAACATGAGTACAAATTATCATCCTCAAATTGATGGTCAAATAGAAGTGGTCAATGAGTTCTTGGAAACATATTTTATATTATTTGCTTCAAACGAGTAGCACTAGTGGGAACAATGGATACCCCTTGTAGAATGGTGGTACAATACCACTTATCATGGAACTACCAAATGGCACCATATGAATATGTCTATGGCACAAAACCCCCTTCAGTGGCTTCATATTTACCAGGCACATCCAAGTTTCAAGCAGTAGATTGCATGCTTCACACAAGGAGGCCATTATTTGCACACTAAAGGACAATTTGGTGATGGCTTAAAATCACATGAAGAAACATGCTAATCAATAGTGTTTTGAGCCTTTGTTTGTAGAAGGAAATCAATCGTTTCTTCACATTCAATCGTATAACTAAACCTCTCTCAAAGATAAAGTCCACCGAAAACTTGCACCAAAGTTCTATGGACCCTATCAGATCCTCTAGTGCAATGGAAAAGTTTCCTATATATTGGCTCTTCCAACCCACTTCAAGATCATCCATCTAGACTATCATATGTCTTGTTTGAAGAAGTTCACGGGGTCAAATTACTACATTAAATCTAACCTTCCAGAACTTTATGTAAAATGATCCACTTGGCTCCAATAGGAATCAATATTTTCCACCAGAGAGACCATCCAAGAAGTTTTGATCCAGTGGAAAGATATGCAGCTAGAAGATGCCACTTGGGAACCAACAATGATTTTATAGTAGTTTCCACACCTCTATCCTTCAGGACAACACTACTTTTGAAGGAGGAGGGCAAGATAGGGTCCCATTCTAACCTCCCTACTTTTAGTACTTGGTAGTTGGCCAATTAATGTAAACTGCCATCTTCTTTTAATAAGGCCCAATAGTTAGTTAGTGGGTAGTTACTTAATTTGAAAAAGGGTCATTTTTATTAAATAAGACACACTAGGTGGTTGGTACCCATTAATGATGAGACCATAAGTACTTAGGGTTTTTTCTATTAATAAGTTATTAATGGAGTTAGAAGTCTATGGAATGTTTTGTGAAGTGTTGTTAATATGTTTGGAGCTCTATTAATAGGAGGTTTCCCCCTTAAACATGTCACATATCTAAGATAAGGTAAAGTTGGACTCAAGGAAGGTGATCCAATGCAAAAGTATGGTAGAGACATATTGATGTCAGCATCACATGAGTCACATATGGATGTAGCAAATAAGTAGAATGCACATTGATACCTCAATATGGGTAGGAGTATTTGAGTACTAAAGTGAAAAATTAATACACTACCTATTGCCCCCCTTGCAAGAGTTGTTATCAATGGGATATCGGGACTAGTATTGAGTTTCAAGGAAGGAGAAGAAAGTAACAAGGTGATAGAAGATAAAATAGAAATAAAGGTGGCAACAATATCAAAGCAATGATGCATCATGGAGAATGCCTGTCAATGCTTGTGTGTGAGCTAATACCCCAACATCGCAAGGGAAATATTCATCAACTAGGATATGATATTATGTAGTACATGTGAATCCATGCATAAACTGATAATAAATGTAAAACAAAGCTACAAGAGCATCCCATAGAATGTCATGATAACAAGCAATATGATGCCAAAGAGAAAAGAAAAGATCAAGAAGCAATGAGATGAATCCCAAGAATAAAATGTTGGGATGGGGTACAAACAAGTCTAACTATTATAAAAGAAAAGTAGAAACTAAACTATGAAATGAGATGTAGTAAATATACCTACCTTGTAAGCAAAATAGTAACTAGACCGTGAAATATAAGATGTAAGAAAGTATAATTACTATTAAAGTAGAAATAATAACTAGACAATAAAAGTAAATGCTAAAATGAAATGAAATAGGGAGTAGGGTGAGAGGATGATACCTGCACCTACCTAAGTATAAGAGGTGGCATGTGAGATCCCACTTTTGAATGTGCCATGTGAGAAAAGAAAGCCCATTTGGGTATGATAGAGGAATATAAATAAATAACTATAAAGTAGGATATAAGTGAAATGGATGAAATTTTGGAAGGAGGGAGAGAAGAGTTAGAATCACAATACCCGTACTTGAGCATGAGGCTTGATTACCTAACAACATGATGAGGTATACAAAAGACATGAACATGGAAACCTTGTGTGAAATCAAGATATTAACAAAATAGATGTTAGTGTCTTGCCCCAAGTGTGGAAGGGATGGAGACAAAACATCCTATGGAAGAATAGGAAAAAGGGAAAGGTGAGGAGGGAACAAAAGAGAGTGATGACCATGATAGGGAAAACCTAGTGAAGGTAAGAGCAAGAGGAAACAATGCTAGCTAGGCTAGAACTAGCATAGGTGATAATGTTGGGGTAAAACAAATGAAGTAAATAGATGAGAGGCAACAATACTAGGGTAGAATTGAAAAAAGCACGATAAGGAGGAGACATTGAGGAAGTGGTCCCATGATTAAAGTATTGCATGATATGACAACTAAGGCCAACATCTTAGAAGCAGTGACCTATGCCGACTACAAAGAGGTCAACTCAATTTAGGCTCTACTTGAGACAACAACTTATAGGGAGTAAATAAATGGTGAGGTGACTAAGAATATAATCAACCAAAAGGGGAAAGGAGAAAAAAAATAGAGGAGAAGTAGAGAGAGGGTTACCTCGGGTGGGTTAGGGTAGGAAAGAAGGAGAAAAGTGAGAGAGGAAATGAGTAAAAATTAGAAGTAGGGACATTGTTAATGTCTTAAGGAATGCTAAAAGAAAGGCCAAAGGTAGGATTGAGAGAAGGAGAAACCTTGTAGAGTACACAAAAAGGTGTTGAGGACATATGAGGAAAAGAGGTAAGCTAAAATAGAAGATCAAGGAGAAGACCAAGGATGGGCCTTGGGTACAACCTTAGGTTGGAGAGGAAAAGGACCAAGATCTTTTTGAATGAAGTAAGTCTTACCTTCATGGAAGAACAAAAAATCACTTGTGAAGGTACAAGGGATGACCATTAATACATCAAACCAAGGGTGACCAAGGAGGATGTTGTACTCCAAATCTCCTTAGACTACTGATAAATGGGTGTCCATTGTCTTAGGACTAAGATTTAAATAGATTAGTCTACTCTTGGATTTGTTAAATCCTTGGAGGGTCCACAAGGCAAGAGAGAAGTGGTTAGCGCTAAGATCACAAAATATAGGATCTAATATGATGTTAATGATAGATCTAGGATAAAAAATTACTCATTCAATAGTGAACTCATTGTGTTGGATCTTGATGAAGAACATGTTAACCATATTTTCCTTCCACTCCTTTACAGAGGGGATGTGAAAGACATCAAAGGAAACGGGAGCGGCTCGAGATCAAGGGAGCTTGGGGGAAGATTTAGAAAAGACTTCAATCATATGATCCCTTTGGTTAGGATATGCATGGAGAATGTCCATGGAGAAAAACTTGGAGACACGCTAGGATAATATCTAGACTAAGGAAGCAGAAGAAGAAGTAGGTAACTTCCTAGCATGGATGATGAGAGGATATTTTTGTGGTGCTTGGATGACAACATTAATTTAGTGAGAAAGTAGAGGACCATTGACATGGATAAGTTTAATGGTCAGCTATTGAGTAGGTTGATATTGGGAGAGGCCTACCAAGTGCATCGAAAGGATCGTATGAAGAATTTGTGACAAACTTCTTCATATAAGAAGTACCTTTAAAAAAAAGGATGGTATGAAGGCATTGTTGATCCAATATGACGTAACATCTAGAGTGTCATTGATGGTATGCATCCTCTCTACAAGTTTTGGAGTGGGTTGATTGGAGAGCCTTCCCCTTCTTCTTTGGATATTTAGGAGGGACCTCTTCTTCTTCTTCATCAAAAGAATCAGACTTAGGTTCATGCAAATACTTCCTCTTTTTCTTAGAAGACTTTGGTGGGTAATGATTAGATATGGTGTCCTTGTAGATATTGAATTTGAAATTTACGTCTGGAACATCAATTTTAGATTTTGAAGGTGTGTTCATTTGTCCTTTGTTTGCATATTATTTTATTTTTCATACTTTGTATGTGTTATGGGAGTCCCACTTGTGGTATTTGCAACAATTTCTATCCTTTGAGGTAGAAGGATTAGGTTTCTATTTTTCTTGGGTGTAGAATATGGTTTTAGTTTTAGTTTTGGATGGGGGAACTTATTTCACCCAATTTCCCATTGTATTCCTATTGGATACTTGGGTTTTAGGTGTCTTAGAATTTCTATTAAGATAGACATTCTATACTCAAAGGAGGTAGTTGATGTAATATTTCATCGAGGGGAGGTCTTTAATGAAAATTTTGACTCCATTGTCTCAAATTAGGGCATTGGTAAAGAGGTTGTAAAGAGTTTCTTCTTACAAGTTTTCCATGTAATCATGTAGATCATCTTGCCATAAACTAATGAAAATTGAATTGGTCTCCTTATCTTCTCATCTAAGTATAACAAGGATAAGAATACCAGATTCATTAGCTTTAGGAATGTTGAAGTGTTGGATACATTACTATGCTAAGAGGCAAAGGTCATAAACTAACCCTCCATGAAGACAATGGAACCAATGAAGGGTGTCACCTACTAAGAAATGAGGGAAGAGATTTACCATGATATAGTTGTCATGAATAAACTCAACATAATTGATAAAAAGAGGATTCTAAGTGACAATGAGGGTCTTCCCCAATAATGGCATTGAATATAGGTAAGTTGGGTACAATTAGATGAAGCCATGCCACTACAATTTAAGGGGGGAAAGGTTGTTTAAATATTTTGGCAAACGAAGGCCTAGATGATGTGTGCCTTCTTCTATTGCTAGGTCCTATATTTAACGAGTATAACCACCATAGGGTGGTATGTTATTATTGGGGGTGGTGCCCCACCAACTCCCATGCTTGGTCGGGGATATAGTCCTATGTTGTAATAAGGAGGGGTGTTGAAAATCCCCATACTTGGATTCCAACTTCTTTGAAAGCTGACATTTTGGGGCTATGTTGTTATTGGCATTAATGCTTGTCTAGGTGGTTGGGAGAACATTGGGATGTATGTTTCTTTTTACGGTTGTGTAAAAGTTGGAATTGTTACCTACTCTCACATAGAGGTAACTAGAGGAGATCATGTCTCAAGGCCCACAATGAAGACAATGATCCTGATGATGATGATGATTAGTATTATCCACAAGCAATAGCCCCTCAGATGTCTCTATCCTCATGCAACTCAGCTTATCACACCTAACCAACATGGTTCATCGGATGACGGTGGTCCAACATATTGTGAGGTATACTAATAATTGTTTCATATAAAGTTCCATACTTAATGCATTGGGGATTTAGGTGAGGCTCATGGGTTGAATTTAGATAAAGAATCATAATCTTGGAAGTTATGCTTTTTGTCTTGTTTCACCTTGGTGTCCATCATTTGTATCCTAGTCTAGTGTTGTCACTCTTGGGGAACAAGGGTACTAATGTGAGGCTTTGTTAGGGGTAACGTACCACTCCCCCCCATACTTAACACCTTCTATCCCAGGGCCTTCCACAGTGTAATAAAATTCAGTAATGGTTGTTACATGTACACCAAAAAGGCTTGTGGTTTATCCTCTTACGATAAGAAGGGATAGAATCCCGAGTTTGATGCAGTTACTAGAAAGAATGAAGAAGAAAAAGAAAGAATGTTGTAAAAGAAATAAGAAATGATGGGATAATGAATGACCAACTTCAAAAGCCAAATATTAGCTTGAGCTCTACCCCCTCCTTATGAGGTGATCGACCCTAGTCCTAATGCACTGAATGTATATCAATTAAAAGGACTTAATCCCAATAAGAAATAAAATAAAAGAATAAAGTGTTTGAAACCTTAAAAGGGGACTTGCATTCCATAAAATGAATATCAAAAGGCAAGAAATGGGTTTGTAATACACACATTGTCGAGGAAAGGGTTTCTCAAGCAGCAAGTGCCCCCTCTTCAATTGTGCTCATGGAAATGGACCAAGCATGGTGCCTTGCACGTTAAGGACTCTATCACCATGAAGTAACCCCGAAATTTTTTTCATTCACCATACTTACACTTTGATGGGTATTCTCGAGAAATAGCCTTCTACTTGTGTACTAAAACACCTAATAGGGTCTTGTGATGGTCCTCACATGCCTAAAATTTCCAAATTGCATAAAGTCTTGAGCTAATGTGAAGTTTGAAGAAGATACCTAATGTGAATTTCTTGTTTGGATGTTGTCATATAATGGCTTACTTTGTATGATTGTAATATACCAGATATAAAAAGTATGCAGAACATAAATAAAATGATAGAAATGGCAGAATAACAGTAATATAACCAACATAATCTCCACAATAACACATAAATGATATAAGAACAACAACATAAATAACACTTTGATTCAGAGAGCAATGTTCAAGGGCCTCTTCGAGGGGGAAAGCTCCAGTCGAGCAGTGCTCTATTACAATAATATCCAAGCTAGGGTTCTCATACCCTCGACTCCTATTTATACTAAAAAGAAGCATCTAGAGGAAGATCATTCTAGAAGTGGAAGCTTCTATTAGGTATTCTTACATCCACCTTATTCTATTTTATTGAAAGGCCTTATTAATATTGACCTTTATTACATCCGAATATATTGGTCTACCTATGTGCGGGTTAGGACCCTAACATGTCCGCCCCCTTAAAAACAACTTTGTCCTCAAGGCTTGAGATGAGGAAACTGTTGCAGAATGGTAGTTGGTTCCCAAGTGGCGTCTATTGGAGTTGTATATTTCCACTGGACTAGCACTTCCTTGATGGTTCTTTGACATAGGCGACGCTCACGCTGGTCCAAAACTGCTTCTGGCTATAGTCAAATGGATCCTTCTTCAACTAACTCTGGAAGGTTGGTTTGAATTTGGCACTTAGCTCCAATCACCTTCTTTAAGCATGAAACACGAAAAACAGGATGTAGCTTCGAATGGCTGGGCAAAGCTAACTCATAGGCTACTTGTCCCAGACACTTGAGAATGGTATAAGGACCATAAAATTTGGGCACTAGCTTCTGACAATGTGCGTCCTTGAGGGAAGTTTGCTTGTAAGGTTGCAGTCGAAGAAACACCTGATCCCCTTCTGCAAATTGACGTTCAGAGCAACCTTGATCTGCTTGTTTCTTCATGCGATTTTGTGCCATGACCAAATTCTCTTTGAGGGTATGGAGAATAGCCTCTTGAGCTGTAAGTGTTAGGTCAACCGCTTGGACCTTCGAGGCACCCGGTAAGTATGAGAGAACTGAAGGTGGCTTCTGTCCATATACCACTTCAAAAGGAGTCATGCGTGTAGTTGTATGGTATGAAGTGTTGTACCACCATTCAGCTAGGGGTAACCATAGAGCCCACTTATTTTTCTTTTTCGAGGCAAAATGCCTCAAATATGTTTCCAAACACTTGTTGACAACTTCTGTTTGGCCATCAGTCTGGGGATGATAAGTTGTGTTGAGATGCAATTCGGTGCCTTGTATCTTGAATAGTTCTTGCCAAAAATTGCTTGTGAAGGTTGGGTCGCGATTAGAAACAATAGAGTGCGGCATGACATGAAGCTTGAAGACTTGATCCATGAATATTTGAGCCACTGTGGATGTTGTAAACGGGTGTTGAAGGGCACAAAAATGAGCATACTTGGAAAGGCGATCAACAACCACCATGATGACAGATTTATTTCCCGATTTGGGTAAGCCGGTAATAAAATCCATAGAGGTATCCTTCCAAATAGCAGGTGGAATCGAGAGAAATTGTAGTGTGCCTGGAGATTTGAATGTTTCTCCCTTGTTGCATTGACACACATCACATTCAGCTACAAAATTATGAATGTCCTGTTTCATACCATCCCAGAAAAATGAATGTTTGACCCTGTCATAGGTTTTGGTGAACCCAGAGTTCCCTACTGTGGGTGTAGCATGAAGCTCAAAAAGTACCATGGATTTAAGCTTTGATTGTCTACTTAAATACAAATGGCCTTTGTATCGAAGTTCATCATGGAGCCAAGAGTACCCTGGGGAAGCTAGAGCATTGGACTGCAATTGGTGGATCAACTACGAAATTTTGGGATCTTGTAGCCATTCTTGGAGAACGACTTGGAGCCAATATGGTACAATGAATGAAAGAGAAAAAAGGGATCCTTCATCTTCATATTTTTGGGACAGTGCATCTGCAACCACATTGTCTTTTCCTTTCTTGTAAATGATCTCATAATCATATCCAAAGAGTTTAGTCACCCATTTTTGTTGTTCTGGGGAGGAAATGTGTTGTTCCAGAAAATGCTTGAGACTTTGATGGTTTGTCTTAATTTGGAAACATTGCCCCAATAGATAAGGGTGCCACAGATCAACGACATGCAGAATAGCCAACATTTCCTTTTCATAGATGTTTTTGCCCAGATTTCTTTCAGATAGTTGCTTGCTAGTAAAGGCCAAAGGTCGACCCTCTTGCATAAGGACAACACCAATTCCTTTCCCTGAGGCATCACATTCCAACACAAAGGTCTTTGTGAAATAGGGAAGGGCAAGGATTAGAGTGGTGCACATGGCCATCTTCAAGGTTTGAAAAGCTTGAGCAGCGGTGGGAGTCCAAGTGAAAGAGTTCTTTTTTAGGAGAGCAGTGAGAGGTGCTGCAATCTTCCCATAATTCTTAATAAACTTGCGATAATACCCTGTTAAGCCTAGAAATCCACACAAGCTCTTAAGAGTCTTTGGGTGAGGCCAATCTTGCATAGCTTCAATATTTTTAGGATCCACCCTGACGCCATCTTTGCCAACCATATGACCCAAGTATTCTACTTCTGAGGCGCCAAAAGCACATTTAGACTGTTTCAGGAAAATTTGGTGTTGAGAGAGTAGATGGAGAACTTGATCCACATGAGAAATATGGTCTGTCTAGGTTTTGCTATAGATGAGGATATCATCAAAGAAAACTAAGACAAAATGGTGGAGAAAAGGATGGAAGGCATGATTCATGAGGCTTTGGAAGGTGGAGGGGGCATTACACAAGCCAAAGGGCATGACCAACAACTCATAGTGGCCCTCATGAGTTCTCAAGGCACTCTTGGGAATGTATGCCTCTTTCATACATATCTAGTGGTAGCCCAAATGAAGATCAAGTTTAGTGAAGAATTGGGTGCCACTCAATTCATCCAAGAGGTCATCAATGACAAGAATGGGGAATTTGTATTTGATGGTAAGTTTGTTGAGGGCACGGAAGTCAGGACACATTCGCCAAGAACCTTCTTTCTTCGGGACCATGACCACAGGAGAAGAGTAGGGGCTCGTACTAGGGCAGATAATGCCTGCATTAAGGAGTTCCTAGACCATTTTCTCAATTTCATTTTTTTGGGAAAAGCGATGACGATATGGACAGATATTGGGAGGAAGGCTTCCGGGTACAAGGGGAATGGAATGATCATGAACACCATGGGAAGGAGGGAGTCCTTGGGGAGTGGAAAATACCAATTGATGTTTAGAAAGGATGGCTTGGAGGTCTTGCAGGACCGAGGGTGTCTATGTTGCTTGTATGGCATGGAGTTGGGCGATAACACCAGAATGACCTTTTTTGAGCAGATTTTCCATGCGATGGGAACTAATGATCTCCGGTGACCCAACGGTGATACCTTGGAACTTATATTGGTGGCCCTCCTAGTCTAATTTCATGGTTAAGTCTTTAAAATCCATGAGAATGGGACCCAAAGTCCTTAGCCAGTCTGCACCCAACACAATGTCACAACCTCCCACGTCGATAGAAAACATATGGGATTTCAAGTGGTAGTCACCAATTTGGAGATGGAAATTTTCACAATGCCCTCCACATTTCATGGAACCACCATTGGCAATCATGATTTGGAAATTATTGATGGCATGGATGTAGCAATGAGTTTCTTGGGCAATGCGGCGATGAATAAAATTATGGGTGCTGCCACTATAAACCAGAATGATGACCTTCTGATGCTTGATGTAACCGATTAGCTTGAGGGTTTCAGGAGCGGAGAAACCAGTGAGAGCATTGAGGGAAATGACTGGTTCTACTTTGGAAGGGTCTAAGGGAGGGGCTATGTCAGTGGATTCAGGTGACTCAGACACAAAGGGAGTTTCTATATCCTCTTCCGAGATATCCTCAAAGATGGCCACAAAAAGATTTTTTTCTTTACACTTGTGGCCCGGGAAATATTTGTCATCATAGTTATAACAAAGGCCTTTCAGTTGGCATTCATGCATTTCAGCCCGGGTCAATTTTTGGATCTTTAGTGGAGCGGAGGGAGTAGTGGGATTTACTGGTTTAGGGCGAGGGATAAAGGAGGGTTTTCGGTTTTGAGAAGATACAACCTGTTGTGCTTCTTTATCTCTTTTAGTAGCCTCCATCCAACTCTGAGGCTGAGCCATGAGGACATGGGCCCGAATCTCATCCTTGAGGCCACTGATAAAAAATCTCGGAAAAAAGCATCAGACATGCCCTCTGTCCGAAAATCCAGGCACTCAAAGGTAGCTATAAAGTCTTCCACTGTTCCTGATTGTTTCAACTTTGTCAAACGGCCCAAATGGTTGGTGTCAGTGTCAAAGCGTTCATAAAGCTCTGCCACAAAGTGTGTCCAAGCAATATACCCTTGACGAGAAGTTTTTCTCCATTGCCACCATTGCCAACATTCTTGATCTAGATGGAGAACACCATACTAGAGTTTGGCCAAATCATCGTTAATGTCGTATAAAGAGAAATAATGTTCCATTTGGGTTACCCAACTAGTGGGATCTGAGCCATCAAATTTGGTCACATCCACCCGCGGAAGGCACAGGTCACGTTGAAAGTGATGGTGCTGAAAGTTATGGGAATGAGAGGAATGTTCACCTTCAGTCTTTAGAGGTGCGTCAGAGGAAGGGTCATTTGTAGGGATATGAAGCTTGGTGCAGAGTGACGAAAAGACAGATTCAAGTTGGGTGGTCATTTCTTGTTTGATTTCCTCCATTGAGGACTGCATGGTTGTATTGATGGCAACAACATTAGCACTGAGGTGTTTCACTTCTTGTTGGGTCTCGGTGAGACTATATTGCAAGGTATTGAAGTGAGCTTCCAAGTCTTGGCTATGGGTATGGGCCATGAGGACGAGGGAACCAAAAAGGGGTAGGTGGGGTCAAAAAAATTTCCAAAAAAATGATATGTATGAATGTGATAAGGGCGAAGAGATGAAGCTAATGGGATAGGTCTCAAATAATGGTGAAAAAATTTCCACATTTTTTTTTTTTTTACACCTGCGAAGTTATACTCCGGTCTGAAGAATACTCCAGTGATGAGATGCCCAAATGCTTAACCAGGAAGAAATGTGTAGTGATTTGGCAACCTGAACACAGTCGCGTAGCAATAGATCTTGTCTGTTTAAATTTATTTATGTTTATGTCCCCAAGGGTTAGGTATTCAAGGGTTCTACAAATAAGGGTTTGCCCTGTGCTATAGCTCTTTGATATATGTGTAGGGTCCAACAGTAGTACTCGACCCAATATCTCAGGGCACTAACTAAAGAGGATAGACCGTACCCTTAGTCGTACTACCCGACTACCCAGGTACTAGAGAGTATCTTCCCGAGTGTTGTTCTCGATGACACTATAGCAGTTAGGTGGTCGATCAGTTTATCTAAAGAGGGCTTCAGGAAATCTAGGTCGATCCGTACACAGGTGTTGTCTGATGCGCTACCACTTGAAGGGGTACCAACATGGGTTACAAGGGTGGCCAATAGATGTGTGCTTAAGAACCACTTGTATTTCCTGCGTGTATGAATCCCTCAACCGCGGGTTTATGCGCGTAACGACAGATCTCTATGGCTTAAAGACATTGGAATACATCTTTACCCTGCAAAAAAAATTACCCACAATTTCTGCCAAGGAAAGTGCTCTAATACCACTTTTAATATACCAGATATAAAAATTATGCAGAACATAAATAAAATGCTAGAAATGGTAGAATAACAGTAATATAACCAGCGTAATCTCCACAATAACATAGAAATGATATAAGAACAACAACAGAAATAGCACTTTGATTCAGAGAGCAATGTTCACGGGCCTCTTCGAGGGGGCAACCTCCAGTCGAGAAGAGCTCTATTACAATAATCTCCAAGCTAGGGTTCTCATACCCTCGACTCATATTTATACTAAAAAGAAGCATCTAGAGGAAGATCCTTCTAGAAGTGGAAGCTTCTATTAGGTCTTCTTACATCCACCTTATTCTATTTTATTGAAAGGCCTTATTAATATTGACCTTTATTACATCCGAATATATTGTTCTACCTATGTATGGGTTAGGACCCTAACAATGATTCTAATGACTCTTGTATATCGTGATTGTTGGTCTCACCTGATTCTATGGATTCTTTTGACCATGGTGCACTTGACATGGTCCTTTGGAGGACGTTTTGGTCATGACTCCTAGGACATTATCCATCTTTTAGAGGATGTTGCACACTTGACACAGAGAATTGGTTCCTTTGATGACTGGTCATGCCCTGGGGCACCTTTTCACACCTTCTAGGCCTTGGGCATTGAGCAGATGGGCTTGTATATTGTAGATACAACTTGATGGTCACTTAGAGGGCAATAATCCCCTCACCTTAGGCAAGAGACCCCATATAATATTAGGGTTTGGTGGAATGGTGTAGGAATTGGAGATGATGTCACACCTCTTTGGAGAGGTCATGGAGCCTTCTTCACCTAGGAAGTCACACCCTAGCTCATGGATGTTCCA
>ML802543.1:178736-193623 GCA_009831015.1 Picea engelmannii | reverse complement strand
CTTATCCTTGTTATACTTAGATGAGAAGATAAGGAGACCAATTCAATTTTCATTAGTTTATGGCAAGATGATCTACATGATTACATGGAAAACTTGTAAGAAGAAACTCTTTACAACCTCTTTACCAATGCCCTAATTTGAGACAATGGAGTCAAAATTTTCATTAAAGACCTCCCCTCGATGAAATATTACATCAACTACCTCCTTTGAGTATAGAATGTCTATCTTAATAGAAATTCTAAGACACCTAAAACCCAAGTATCCAATAGGAATACAATGGGAAATTGGGTGAAATAAGTTCCCCCATCCAAAACTAAAACTAAAACCATATTCTACACCCAAGAAAAATAGAAACCTAATCCTTCTACCTCAAAGGATAGAAATTGTTGCAAATACCACAAGTGGGACTCCCATAACACATACAAAGTATGAAAAATAAAATAATATGCAAACAAAGGACAAATGAACACACCTTCAAAATCTAAAATTGATGTTCCAGACGTAAATTTCAAATTCAATATCTACAAGGACACCATATCTAATCATTACCCACCAAAGTCTTCTAAGAAAAAGAGGAAGTATTTGCATGAACCTAAGTCTGATTCTTTTGATGAAGAAGAAGAAGAGGTCCCTCCTAAATATCCAAAGAAGAAGGGGAAGGCTCTCCAATCAACCCACTCCAAAACTTGTAGAGAGGATGCATACCATCAATGACACTCTAGATGTTACGTCATATTGGATCAACAATGCCTTCATACCATCCTTTTTTTTAAAGGTACTTCTTATATGAAGAAGTTTGTCACAAATTCTTCATACGATCCTTTCGATGCACTTGGTAGGCCTCTCCCAATATCAACCTACTCAATAGCTGACCATTAAACTTATCCATGTCAATGGTCCTCTACTTTCTCACTAAATTAATGTTGTCATCCAAGCACCACAAAAATATCCTCTCATCATCCATGCTAGGAAGTTACCTACTTCTTCTTCTGCTTCCTTAGTCTAGATATTATCCTAGCGTGTCTCCAAGTTTTTCTCCATGGACATTCTCCATGCATATCCTAACCAAAGGGATCATATGATTGAAGTCTTTTCTAAATCTTCCCCCAAGCTCCCTTGATCTCGAGCCGCTCCCGTTTCCTTTGATGTCTTTCACATCCCCTCTGTAAAGGAGTGGAAGGAAAATATGGTTAACATGTTCTTCATCAAGATCCAACACAATGAGTTCACTATTGAATGAGTAATTTTTTATCCTAGATCTATCATTAACATCATATTAGATCCTATATTTTGTGATCTTAGCGCTAACCACTTCTCTCTTGCCTTGTGGACCCTCCAAGGATTTAACAAATCCAAGAGTAGACTAATCTATTTAAATCTTAGTCCTAAGACAATGGACACCCATTTATCAGTAGTCTAAGGAGATTTGGAGTACAACATCCTCCTTGGTCACCCTTGGTTTGATGTATTAATGGTCATCCCTTGTACCTTCACAAGTGATTTTTTGTTCTTCCATGAAGGTAAGACTTACTTCATTCAAAAAGATCTTGGTCCTTTTCCTCTCCAACCTAAGGTTGTACCCAAGGCCCATCCTTGGTCTTCTCCTTGATCTTCTATTTTAGCTTACCTCTTTTCCTCATATGTCCTCAACACCTTTTTGTGTACTCTACAAGGTTTCTCCTTCTCTCAATCCTACCTTTGGCCTTTCTTTTAGCATTCCTTAAGACATTAACAATGTCCCTACTTCTAATTTTTACTCATTTCCTCTCTCACTTTTCTCCTTCTTTCCTACCCTAACCCACCCGAGGTAACCCTCTCTCTACTTCTCCTCTATTTTTTTTCTCCTTTCCCCTTTTGGTTGATTATATTCTTAGTCACCTCACCATTTATTTACTCCCTATAAGTTGTTGTCTCAAGTAGAGCCTAAATTGAGTTGACCTCTTTGTAGTCGGCATAGGTCACTGCTTCTAAGATGTTGGCCTTAGTTGTCATATCATGCAATACTTTAATCATGGGACCACTTCCTCAATGTCTCCTCCTTATCGTGCTTTTTTCAATTCTACCCTAGTATTGTTGCCTCTCATCTATTTACTTCATTTGTTTTACCCCAACATTATCACCTATGCTAGTTCTAGCCTAGCTAGCATTGTTTCCTCTTGCTCTTACCTTCACTAGGTTTTCCCTATCATGGTCATCACTCTCTTTTGTTCCCTCCTCACCTTTCCCTTTTTCCTATTCTTCCATAGGATGTTTTGTCTCCATCCCTTCCACACTTGGGGCAAGACACTAACATCTATTTTGTTAATATCTTGATTTCACACAAGGTTTCCATGTTCATGTCTTTTGTATACCTCATCATGTTGTTAGGTAATCAAGCCTCATGCTCAAGTACGGGTATTGTGATTCTAACTCTTCTCTCCCTCCTTCCAAAATTTCATCCATTTCACTTATATCCTACTTTATAGTTATTTATTTATATTCCTCTATCATACCCAAATGGGCTTTCTTTTCTCACATGGCACATTCAAAAGTGGGATCTCACATGCCACCTCTTATACTTAGGTAGGTGCAGGTATCATCCTCTCACCCTACTCCCTATTTCATTTCATTTTAGCATTTACTTTTATTGTCTAGTTATTATTTCTACTTTAATAGTAATTATACTTTCTTACATCTTATATTTCACGGTCTAGTTACTATTTTGCTTACAAGGTAGGTATATTTACTACATCTCATTTCATAGTTTAGTTTCTACTTTTCTTTTATAATAGTTAGACTTGTTTGTACCCCATCCCAACATTTTATTCTTGGGATTCATCTCATTGCTTCTTGATCTTTTCTTTTCTCTTTGGCATCATATTGCTTGTTATCATGACATTCTATGGGATGCTCTTGTAGCTTTGTTTTACATTTATTATCAGTTTATGCATGGATTCACATGTACTACATAATATCATATCCTAGTTGATGAATATTTCCCTTGCGATGTTGGGGTATTAGCTCACACACAAGCATTGACAGGCATTCTCCATGATGCATCATTGCTTTGATATTGTTGCCACCTTTATTTCTATTTTATCTTCTATCACCTTGTTACTTTCTTCTCCTTCCTTGAAACTCAATACTAGTCCCGATATCCCATTGATAACAACTCTTGCAAGGGGGGCAATAGGTAGTGTATTAATTTTTCACTTTAGTACTCAAATACTCCTACCCATATTGAGGTATCAATGTGCATTCTACTTATTTGCTACATCCATATGTGACTCATGTGATGCTGACATCAATATGTCTCTACCATACTTTTGCATTGGATCACCTTCCTTGAGTCCAACTTTACCTTATCTTAGATATGTGACATGTTTAAGGGGGAAACCTCCTATTAATAGAGCTCCAAACATATTAACAACACTTCACAAAACATTCCATAGACTTCTAACTCCATTAATAACTTATTAATAGAAAAAACCCTAAGTACTTATGGTCTCATCATTAATGGGTACCAACCACCTAGTGTGTCTTATTTAATAAAAATGACCCTTTTTCAAATTAAGTAACTACCCACTAACTAACTATTGGGCCTTATTAAAAGAAGATGGCAGTTTACATTAATTGGCCAACTACCAAGTACTAAAAGTAGGGAGGTTAGAATGGGACCCTATCTTGCCCTCCTCCTTCAAAAGTAGTGTTGTCCTGAAGGATAGAGGTGTGGAAACTACTATAAAATCATTGTTGGTTCCCAAGTGGCATCTTCTAGCTGCATATCTTTCCACTGGATCAAAACTTCTTGGATGGTCTCTCTGGTGGAAAATATTGATTCCTATTGGAGCCAAGTGGATCATTTTACATAAAGTTCTGGAAGGTTAGATTTAATGTAGTAATTTGACCCCGTGAACTTCTTCAAACAAGACATATGATAGTCTAGATGGATGATCTTGAAGTGGGTTGGAAGAGCCAATATATAGGAAACTTTTCCATTGCACTAGAGGATCTGATAGGGTCCATAGAACTTTGGTGCAAGTTTTCGGTGGACTTTATCTTTGAGAGAGGTTTAGTTATACGATTGAATGTGAAGAAACGATTGATTTCCTTCTACAAACAAAGGCTCAAAACACTATTGATTAGCATGTTTCTTCATGTGATTTTAAGCCATCACCAAATTGTCCTTTAGTGTGCAAATAATGGCCTCCTTGTGTGAAGCATGCAATCTACTGCTTGAAACTTGGATGTGCCTGGTAAATATGAAGCCACTGAAGGGGGTTTTGTGCCATAGACATATTCATATGGTGCCATTTGGTAGTTCCATGATAAGTGGTATTGTACCACCATTCTACAAGGGGTATCCATTGTTCCCACTAGTGCTACTCGTTTGAAGCAAATAATATAAAATATGTTTCCAAGAACTCATTGACCACTTCTATTTGACCATCAATTTGAGGATGATAATTTGTACTCATGTTCAAATGGGTGCCATGGAGTTTAAATAGCTCATACAAAAAAATTTCGGTGAATGTGGGGTCACGGTCTAACACAATGGAAGTGAGAATACTATGTAACTTAAAAATATGATCCATGAAAACTTGGGAAACCATGGAAGGTGTAAAATGGCGTGGTAAGGCACAAAAGTGAGCAGATTTGGAAAGACAGTCAACTACCACCATGGTGTATAATTCTTTACTTGTTGTCAAAAGGCCCACTATAAAATCCATATAAATATCAATCCAAAAAGTGGTTGGTATTGATAGAAATTGCAATGTCCTAGGCATATTCATTGTTGCCTCCTTGTTTCATTAATAGGCGTGACATGAGGCTACAAAAGTCTGGATGTATTTTTCCATGCCTTCCTAAAAGAAAGAATGCTTAATGCATTCATAGGGTTTTTGAAAGCTAGAGTGACCCATGGTAGGGGATGAATGAAACTCCTCTAACACCATATGTTTCAACTTTGAATTCTATACTAGAAAAATGTAACCTTTATACTTCAAGGTATCTTGTTGTCAAGTGTATCCCTTGGGTGGATTGGTGTCTTCTTGAATCCTATGGATGAGTTGAACCATAGAGTCATTGATCGTCCATTCTTGGTGGACTTAGGTGAGCCAATCGAGCATGGGTAAGAATAAGGCCAATATAAATCCTTCCTTCTCATATTTCCAAGATAAATAATTTTCCAACATATTTTTTTTTCCTTTCTTATAGAGGATCTCATAGTCATACCCAATCATCTTAGTGACCCACTTGTGCTACTTTGGTGAAGACAACCTCTAGTCCATAAAATATTTTAATCTATGATGATATGTATTTATTTTGAATTGCCTCCTAATGAGATATGATCAATCACATGGAGGATGGCCATCATCCTTTTGTCATAGGATTACTTACCCAAATTATAGTCACACAACTATTTACTAGTGAAATCCAGGGGGGCACCCTTCTTGCATTAGTATGGTTTCAAGGCCTCGACCTGAAGCATCACATTCTAGGATACAATTTTTAGTGAAATCATACACAGATAGGATAGGTGTAGTACACATGGCTTATTTTAAAGCCAAAAAAGTTTGTTTGACAACCTCATTCCAAACAAAGGCCTTCTTTTCAAGTAGGGTGGTTAAGAGCCTGGTAATTCATCCATAATTCTAGACAAATTTCCTATAGTAGCTCACAAGTCATAAGAATTTGCATAAGATTTTAAGGGTATTGGGGAATGGCTAATATTGCATGGCCTCAGTTTTCTTGGGATCCACTCACACCCCATCTTGATTGACAATGTGACCCAAGTATTCAACCTTTGAAGCGCCAAAAGCACATTTGGAATGCTTAAAGAAAAATTGGTGGTCTTAGAAGAATTGGAGGGATTTGTCAACTTGCACCACATGTACTTCCCAGGTTTTTATATAGATTAAGATATCATGAAATAATACAAGCACAAAATTGCATAGGAAGAGATGAAAAAATCTCATTCATGAGGTTCTGAAAGGTGGATGGAGTGTTTCAATGCCCAAAGGGCATCACTAAAAACTCACAATGGCCTTCATGTATGCGAAAGGATATCTTAGTGATGTTTTCCTCTATCACCCATGTCTAGTGGTATCTTGATTGAAGATCCAATTTAGTGAAGAACTTGGCACCATGAACCTCATCCGAGAGTTCATCAATAACATGAATATGAAATTTTCCTTTGATGGTCAACTTATTGAGAGCATGAAAATCAAGACACATACTCCAATTGCCTTCTTTCTTTAATACCATGACTACATGCGAGGAGTAAGGGCTTGTACTTGGTTTAATGACTCTGGACTTCAAGAATTCCTAGATAATATTTTCATTTTCATTCTTATGGGAATGCATTAGGTGGTTGAATACCTGGAATTAAGGGAATACCATGGTCATGCTCACCAGATGACAGGGGTAAGCCATGAGGAGTTTCAAATACCTATTGATGTTTAGTCAGGACCAAATGTAAATTAGGGTGAACTTCTTGTGGGAGATTTTCCATCACTTGTATGAAATTGAATTTGGAAATAATGTCAGAGTGACATTTCTTGAATAGTTTCTCCATGCAATGAGAGCTTATAATTTCAGAGGATCTGAACTTGATCCCCTTGAGGGTATGTTTAATACCATCTTTAGTAAATTTCTTGTACAATTCCTAGAAATCCATGGTAACTAGGGCCAATGTTTGTAACCATTTTTCTCCAAGTTCTACATCATATCCACCCATTTCAATAGTGAACATGTTGGATTTGAGATAATATTCATTGAGTTGAAGTTTTACCTTCTCACATCCACCACACTTCATGATGCCTCCATTGGCTATAATAATTTGAAAATTATGCACCAATGGAGATAACAATGGATTTCCTCTGCCACTAACTTATGAATAAATTGTGACTGTTATCACACGAATTGTAGGTTGCACTAGAGCATTGTGCAATCTTAACCAATGGACAACACACCAGGATGAAACCCACTGTCACCTAAGGAAAGGTCCCAGGTGACCCCTAGGGAAAGATAATGGAAAAGTCTAAGAAGGCCCTAGGAGGTCACGATACAAGGTCAAGAAAAGGTCCAAATGCTATGAATGAATGGAGGAAGGGTGAAGGTAAAGGTCAAGAGTAAGTCACCTGCAACAAAATGTCAATTATGCCAAGTGTAAATAAAATCTAGGACCAATAAATTAACCCCGCCACTGATCATTGATGTGAAAGTTGTAGTTTTAAATACCAAGTGATCATAAATTTAATATTAAGGCAATGTCATATTTGGCCAAATAAATGTGTGTACCCAAAAGGCTTAGGCAGAAGGATCCTCACAGGATTTTCTAGTTGTTGTAGCCCTCAAATATACCTAAGGGGTTCTTAAGCCACCTTGATACGAGAGGGAAATCTTCCCGAATGATGTTTTCGGTGCACTACAAAAATCAGGATGACCAATAGGTTTTCTCAATTGTTTCAAGGATTCTAGGTGGTCTCCAAGATAAGAGCACAATCGATAGTAGTGATGTCTAATGCACAACTATTTGACAGGAGCCCCTCTATATACCTCTAAGTACGACGAAGCGATTGTAGTCTTATAATATACATCGAGGCATGTGAGAGAACTACAAGCCCCCAGGATGAAACATTGGTAGAATAACGACAACTCCTATGCTTATAGACGCCTAAATACGTCTCTTCTAAAACCCCCATAATATTCCCAAATATTTTAATTGAGTAATGCTTTAAAATCACAAGATTAACATGCAAACCACTTATTTCATTTATGCCAATGAGTTACACAAGTGATTATAACGATTCAAAAGATTACTTGCAATTATTCCCAATTTGAGATATCCAATATAACAATGAGATCAATGAGTATGAAACACTTCAAATCAATGAGATATATTTTTGCACTCAAATACCACAAAATTTCCTTAACAAGCAAGTTTTAATCTCACAATTCTCCACAAAAGTCACTTAGCAATAGACCATAGACTTGCTTAAATCATACATCAGATTAATGGGCCATTATGTGAGACCAAAAATCAACACTCTTAACTTCTCAAATTTAGCCAATCAAATTAGATCTCCTTTGCCACAAACTAGAGATAAAGATGCAATTTAATTCTAATGTCGAAAAGGTGATTTTAATATATTTTTAGAGCACTTTTTAACACTTAACCAGATCTGAAATGTAATTTGCATCAGTGGTTAAACATAGATATCAGATCTGAAATTTCAAGTCCATCACCTCAAAGCAAACCCAAAACATTCAAGAGGAAAGCCCCCAAATACTTAGCAATTTCTTCAACAAAGGGAGTATGATTTTAGAAGGTTTTGGAGCACTTTAAGAAATATAACCAGATCTGAAATATGAATTTGCAGAAGTGAAATCAGATTTAAAACCACTTTAAAATACGCTAGAAATATTTATAAACTAGCTAAGACACCCTAAGAATGCTACCTAAGTGTTAGAAAGAAAGACTAGCTCAAACTAAGGCCTAAAACTTACTCAAATGCAAGTTGTCCTAACTGCTAATTTTCTACATAAAAATTCCTAATGGCTGTAGCTTTTAACCATGTCCCTACAAAAATTGAATCACTCAAAATGCAAACTAACTATCTAGAATGTTAGATCTAAGCATGACATACAAAACCCATGTGTTACTTTCCTAAAATTAGTTAAAAAAGACTAAATCTAGTAACCTAGGGTTACAAAAGTAAGAGAGGAGAAAAAGGTGAAAGAGGGTTTAGAAAATGGGGAGGCTAGAGGCCCCCAAAAAATCGCCCCAAAGGAAAGATGGCTCGCCTTAAGGGTGTGAGTGTAGTCGTGAAGTCAAAATTTCAATTGAGTGCTTTTCCACGTTTCCCAATGCAAGTATTCTCTCTCTCCAATGTAGATTAGTGCCTTGTTCTCTTGGGTAATGGAGTCAAAAGAGGCTTGGAGAAGAACTAGAATATGTTGAAGTAAATCTCCCTTGAATGTTGTATCTTGTCACTATTCTGCAAGAGGGTCATAATCAAAATCGTCTAGCTCACAAGATGTCTTCAAAAGAGTGGATATAACTTGCAAAAGGGTTGTTAGTTTTACCTAGTCCCTAGTACAAGAAAATATCCAAGAAACAACTCTCAAGAGGTGTAGTTTATTAGCTAGCTCTTGAAAATATTTCCTTTAGATCCAAAATTATTTGAAGCAATATAAAGTAGATCTCACCAAAAATTTACTTGAAGTAGATAGCATGAGCATTCGAAAGAAATATCCACCATAAAAGTATCTCTAAGCATCCATCACAAAACCATCCAAGCAAAACACATCACATCAAGACACCAAGAGGAAAGCCATAGCACACCATTGGAAAAAATAGCATCATAGTATCGAGGAGCATCCACTAAAAAAACGTTCCTTCATCAAATCTAGAGTGTTGGATTTACAATCCTCCGCTCACTTGGATTTGTCCATAAATCAACGAACTTTAGGGTTTTCCCTAAGAATATTAAAGTTTTGTCCACTTATTAATCTCTTTTTAGAGATTTAAAAATAAATAAAAATAAAACCCTTTTTAAAAATATTTAATTCTCCTAGGGATTATCCACATTAAATATCCCAATTTTAAAAATTCTATAATAATTTATTTATTAATTTATCCCCTTTTAAAAAAAATGATTTGACTCTTTGACCATGCGATTTGGGTAAAAGGGGATTTTTTTGTAATAAATTTAAAATATGGAAAATAAATTTCCATAAAGCATCTTTGACCAAAGGAAAAGGCCCAACAATTTCTCCTTGAAGCATGCAATCATCCTCTAACCAAGGAAAAATTCCGTTGATCCATTAAAATCCTCTATGAAGCTAGGGATTATCTTCCGCAAGTCCCACGATCTAGGAAAATATTCATTTGGTGATGTGCAATGATCCTCCCAAGGCTATTGAATAGTCAAATAATTAATTTTCTTCCTCAATTAAGTGCATCAAACCTCCTTCCAGTGGAAAAATAAGTCCCAAGACCAAACTGAACTTGATGATGTGCAAAATAATCCACCAAGAGATGACAAGTGGCATTAGATTCCTTATAGAAGACTTCCAAGTGGCTTGTATATCATAAAAATGCTTGACCAAATCATCATCCAAACTTCTCAAGCCCAAAATCATCCAATGATATGTAGGAATTGTTCAAACAGGGGTGACGTCACCCTAGGGTATGCAATGATTTGCCTTAAAAATCATCTGACTGAGCTGGGAACTGGGTCGAGTCATCAAAAAAAGGTGATGATGTAGCCTATGAAATATCTCAGGCATCCGTCAAATGCACATGTGTCAACCAGCTGAGGGTTAACTAACCCTAGTGATGCCCGACAACAACTAGAATAATAATAACACCTTTTAAAAAAAATCCTGGAATGTCTAAATGACATGATACTTGGCAAGAAACTGCAAGACAAATTAAAACATGTGTGTCTACAAGGAAACAAGCCACGTCAACATGATATGCTAATCAACATAATATAAAAGTCATCTAAACCAGACCATTAAGCCCCATATTCATATTTTGTCACAAGCTCAAGAATTCAATCATGTAATCTCGAGTCCAATTTTTTTTTTTATGGGAGAGTTGTATCAATGTGATTATCACCTCATAAGGAATTTATAAAGGCTAGTCACCAACAATTGTATGGTTAGATCCACTGAAAAATGGTTCTGTGAGACTGGTATGACAATGATCAATGCTACACAAGGATTCTTTTGAGATAGGCCCCTATCACACACCCGACCACCTAAGTAGCCTTTTTAAGGGATGGGGGTATAAATTTTTCACTTTCCTACAACTCATTGAATTCCTCAGATGAGGACGCCATCGCCTTGTGCTCACAAAGAGATTTCCAACGACTATGACCTTGTCAAAAACTGAGTTCTGGTTCGAGAGTTATCGCGTTCCGAAGTTTTCAGAACGTGTTTGCCCAATGGCCATCCCCTTTGCCACGTGGCTTCATCTCTTTCATATTTTCCAACCTGGCACTTTCGTGGCCTGGGTCGTTGCGCTCTGGAAAGGACGTGACCCTTGGAGGAGTGGTTATAGGGAATGTTCCTCAAGCCTTCACGAATATCGAGCTTTTGACACTTCGTCATTCATGTACATGTCTAAAATCATCCCCGGAGACCTGAAGTCCCGAAGACATGAAGTTTCGGAGTCTCTTTCCTCTTCATAATTTATGTTGGAGCTCAATCCACCCTAAAATCTAACGGTTGAGATTCACTTGCACCTAACACATAGTTTAAACATGACAAGAAGGGTCCTACAATTAACTTGCGACCAATCCCACGACGCCACGTGGAACTGTCCAGGCACGCCATATCACCATGGCATACGTGGGCCCATCCAAACGGATGTAGATGCTACAACAAGGGAACTTTAGTGCTTCAACATTTAACACATCCTCCTATATCCTTGAATCTCCTGGAGTCTCGAAGTTCCAAAGTTCCAGAATTCCCCGCTACGTACTTCGTCCTTTGACCTTCGAGATCTTCTTACCCCTTGTACCTTACATTTCTCGGAGTAAGACTTCACCGAAGTGTTTACGTTGTCCTTCCATTAGTAGATCAAACGGTTGAGAAAGGATCACAATAGACCCTTAGATCAACAACTCACATGGGTCTCAAATTCTTCGCCATGATCTAACGGTTGGCGGGATTTCATCTATGTGAGACTTCGTGACTTCGCGTCCCTTACATTCCTTAACCCAATAATTCCCCAAAGGATTACCTATCAGAGAGGTCATAAAGTAGGGATGATTGTTTGTTGTCGGATGATGGTACCACTTACTCTACCCTTCCACTATACTCGATCTAACGGTCGAGAAGGGTCTCGAAGGATCTTATATCTATGACCCACGTTACTTCGTGATTTTGACTTTCGAGGATTCCGACCGTTTAACACCTTTTTACTCAAGGAGTGGGTCATTTCCAAATGACCATAGGACTCATCAATCCAATCAACAGATAAGGTTGATTGCTCGATCTAACAGTTCTGATAATGCCCGAAATGTAAATGGATGACTACGATATTACGATCCTTTTTACAAAGGGTCTTCTCTGTGCAATACCCTACTCCACTCGTTCGCAACCAGATGTTAACATGTGTCCATTCCATGACACCTTGGAAACCAAGCTAGCACAATGCGTCATTATGACGTGACTCTTTCTATCTCTCTCAAGTACATTATAGTTGAAGGCATGGAACCAGGGGCTGGATTTGGGCCGCGTCGAGTTATAATACTCAGCCCTATGGATATAGCTTATGTATGGACTTAACAATACTGCAACCTTAAGCAAATTCTTCCTATTGGGTTATTAACCTAGCTTCCTTGGGTCCTTATGCCTTTAACGAGACCCTCAGGTCTTATGCAAAATCTTGGAGGTCACTCTCCTTCTCACTACTCTTAGTGAATATTTTTCCTCATGCCCCACCTAGCCCATGCCTCTTCGAGGTTTGTCAGATGCCTTCCCAACATCAAGCTCATGGCCTTATTTCTTTGGCCAAGGTCAAGTCTCTAGCCTATTAGGCCAGTCAAAAGACAATCCTTGGTCTTTAGACCTCCACTTCTCTGGAAACAACATAATTCTCCCTTCTTCCCATTGAGCTCAGGACTTCCACGGGGTTTTGTTGGCAAATATTTAACAGAAAGCGCATGCTTGTATGCTTGCCATTGATGGCAAGTACAACAATGAAGATGGCATGAGTACAGAAAATATGTAATAGATGGGCATTATGAGAAGACGTTGCAGAGAAGATTCGAATAAGCTTAGAAGAGATAGTGCAGAGGATTGTTGGCAGATCATCGATGGAAAGATCAGAGTAAGCGGAACAAAGTAAGCTTGGGAGGAGAAGCAACATTTTTGATCGTTGGATCCCATTTAAATTCCCGATGACCGTCAGATCAAGTGTTGATCTGGACCGTTGATCCCATGCCATTTAGGGGTTTCGCGAATCGCGACTTGGAGAGGCAAGAAACATAACCACAAGAACGCCGAATTCGCGATATGCAAAATTGCGAAACTATCTTAGTCGTCAGATTGAGGTTTGTTCTGGACCGTTGATCCAGCTCCATCTCGGAGCTTCGCCTATCGCGACTTGGAGAGGCAAGAAACATAACCACCGAAATCGCAATATGCAAAATCGCTATTTAATCGCAGCCGTCAGATCAAGGTGTGATCTGGACCGTTGATTCGACTCCATTTCGGAGTTTCACGAATTGCGACTTGGAGAGGCAAGAAACATAACCACAAGAATGTTGAAATCACGATATGTGAAATGGCGATATGATCTGAGCCATTGAATTAAGATCAGATCTGGACCGTTGAATCATAGGACAAGTCACTGACTTGGAGTCAATGGAGCATGGTGTGGAAACTCATGAGATGCGAGATCGCGATAAGATTTGGACCGTCGGATCTATGGAGATTTCAACCGTCGATCAGACTTGATGAAGTTTATAAACTCGCGAAATATGAAGCGCCTTTTGGCACAGCCTATGGTCACCGCCAGTGGTCACGAGAAGGGAAGGAGTTAGTTCAGATAAGCTCCATTTCAGGATTTTGGGGATCGCAACTTGGAGAGTCGAGATGCCTCATATCCAGATTCATGAAATGAGAATTCGCGAAAAACACTTTATGCATAAGCGCTTGGTCATGGCCATGGTCATATAGAGGAAGGAGCAAGCACATAAAAGCTCTGTATCAAAGTTTCGACCGAGATCGCGACATGAATTGTCGAGACACTTGGCCACAGGAATGTCGAAATGCTGAAACCCGATTTAAAGGCAAGATTAATAAAGTTCATCCAACGGTGCAGATAAACTTGAATATGATCGGAGGGCTATTGTTCTGTCTCACAGTTAATTCATCAGTTACGAATTAGTTAGCAAAACTGATTCATGATTCTTGATCGGTTGGCGTTTCAGTTGCTTAGACGGTTTTTCTTTTGCCTCACAAGATTCGAAGTGTAACTGTTGTGGGTGTGGTGTATAAAAGAAAAAGATACAAACTGTGCATGGTTGGTTGTTCTGGACAAAAAATGAATTAAACTGTAAGAAAGGGAAAATCATAGGATGCGCAGTGTGAGACTGAAAATTTGTGCAGTGTGAGATAAAACTCAGAGAAGAGTAACAGATGAGGAAAAGACTTGAAGCAGAGAAAAATGACAGAACAAGTTGAGCCAGAGAAAAATTGCAGAACAGACAAAGGAAGAGAAGAATTGCAGAACAGTTAGAAGAAGACCAGATTTACAGAACAAAGAAGAAGTGGTAAGAATCGTTTTATCGGTGTAGTTGGTTGTTTAATCTTTCATTTAATATTTCAAGGTGGTTGGGAGGTGCTAGGGAGGACTCTTGTCCTCAAATGTTCAAGTGGGAGCTTGAACACAAGGAGTTGTAGCTTCCATCTGGTTGTAGCCAGAGAAACCAAGGTGGCAGGGTGGTGCAAGGGAGAACAAGTGTTCTCTGTTATACAGGTTTGAGCCTATATAACTGGAAGTTGGTGCTTCCATCCAGTTGGTGCTGGAACATTAGGGGAGTTGGTGCTTCCTTCTAGTGGGTGCTAGAGAAACAAGAGAGTCGGTGCTCTCAAACAAGTTACATCTTGTAAAATAGAGGTAGCAGCCTCACATTGAGTTGATGCTCAATTATAGATGATGTACAGAACTTAAAAGATTGCCTATCATTTCGAAGAAGAAGAGGTTTTCTCCCTTTATGGGTTTCCTCGTGAAAATTTGTCTCTGTGCATACCTTATGTGTGACTGATGCTCATTACTTTTATTGTCCATATGCTTTATAATGTTGATGATCACTTGAAGAAAGATTAAGAATGTATTAATTGTTAAAATTGTTTAAGCATAAAGACAACTGATTCACCCCCC
>ML802543.1:75983-174488 GCA_009831015.1 Picea engelmannii | reverse complement strand
ACGAGCTTGGTATTATAGACTGGACAAATTTTTACAAGAAAAAGGGTTCAAGAAAGGTATTGTTGATAGTAACCTTTACATTAAGTCTGAAGGTGATAATTTACTAGTTGTTTTGGTTTATGTAGATGATATTATTTTTGGCTATACTAATGAATCATTTGTCCAGTGGTTTGCTAACTCTATGCAAACAAAATTTGAAATGTCTATGATAGGAGAACTATCATATTTTCTTGGCTTACAAGTAAAACAAAGTTCTGCAGGAATATTTATTTCTCAAGAAAAATATTTGAAAGAGATGTTGAAGAAATTTCAGATGGAAGATTCCTCTCCAGTTAGCACACCTATGGTGGTTGGTTGCAAGCTCAGTAAAAATGATGTTTCACCGGATGTTGATCAAAGGACATATCGCTTTATGATAGGCAGTCTTCTGTACATCACAACATCTCGTCCTGATATAATGCAAGTTGTTGGAATGGTAGGTCGTTATCAGTCTTCTCCTAAACAAAGTCATTTGGTATCTGTCAGAAGGATATTCAAATACTTGAAGGGAGCAATGACTTATGGTCTGTGGTATCCCAAAAATCATAATTTTCAGTTAACTGCTTATTCAGATGCAGATTGGGCAAACTGTGTTGATGAGAGAAAAAGCACCAGTGGAGGAGAATTCTTTTTGGGTGACTCATTAGTAGCATGGCTTAGTAAAAATCAAGGATCCATTTCATTATCAACTACAGAGGTAGAATACATTGTTGTTGCTACTTGCTGCACACAAATTTTATGGAAGATACAAAATCTTGTAGATTTGAAGGTAACTTACACTGATCCCATTCCAATTCACTGTGATAACACCAATGCCATTAGTGTCTCCAAGAATCCTGTTCTTCATTCCAAGACTAAGCATATTCCAATAAAGTACCATTTTCTTAGAGAAAAAGTTAGAAACAGAATTATTCAACTGAATTATATACCTTCTACATAACAGATTGCAGATATATTTACAAAACCATTAGCAACAACCCCTTTTGGATATCTTCGTCAAAAGTTGGGGGTTATAATTTCTTTTATCTAATTTGTTCACCTAGTCAGGGGGAATACTTATTGCATATCTAGTGTATTTCTAAGATGCTTCTAGTTGACAGGGGGAGTATGTACTGCAACAACTTAGGGGGAGCGTGTTTCTTCTTTGACATTGATGTCAAAGGGGGAGAAAGTGTGGTAATTTATTTTAGGATGTGATTTCAAGGATTCTACAGGAAAGTTACAGTGGTTGCCATCACTCCCAAAGGGGGAGAATGTTGGCAAATATTTAACAGACAACGCATGCTTGTATGCTTGTAATTGATGGCAAGTACAACAATGAAGATGGTATGAGTACAGAAAGTATGTAATAGATGGGCATTATGAGAAGACGTTGCAGAGAAGATTCGAATAAGCTCAAAAGAGATAGTGCAAAGGATTGTTGGTAGATCATCGATGGCAAGATCAGAGTAAGCGGAACAAAGTAAGCTCGGGAGGAGAATCAACATTTCTGATCGTTGGATCCCATTTACAATTCCCAATGACCGTCAGATCAAGTGTTGATCTGGACCGTTGATCCCACGCCATTTCGGGGTTTCACGAATCGCGACTTGGAGAGGAAAGAAACATAACCACAAGAATGTTGAATTCACGATATGCAAAATCGAAAAACTATCTTAGCCGTCAGATCGAGGTTTGTTATGGACCATTGATCCAACTCCATCTCGGAGCTTCGCCTATCGCGACTTGGAGAGGCAAGAAAAATAACCACCGAAATCACGATATGTGAAATCGCGATTTAATCGCAGCCGTTAGATCAAGGTGTGATCTGGACCGTTGATCCGACTCCATTTCGGAGTTTCGTGAATCGTGACTTGGAGATGCAAGAAACATAACCACAAGAACGCCGAAATCACGATATGATCTGAGCCATTGAATTAAGATCAGATCTGGACCGTCGAATCATAGGACAAGTCGCTGACTTGGAGTCAATGGAGCATGGTGTGGAAACTCGCGAGATGCGAGATCGCGATAAGATCTGGACCATCGGATCTATGGAGATTTCAACCGTTGATCAGACTCGATGAAGTTTATAAACTCATGAAATATGAAGCACTTTTTGGAACAGCCTATGGTCATTGCCTGTGGTCACGAGAAGGGAAGGAGTCAGTTCAGATAAGATTCATTTCGGGGTTTCGGGGATCGCGACTTGGAGAGTCGAGATGCCTCATCAATAGATTCAAGAAATGCGAATTCATGAAAAGCACTTTATGCATAAGCGCTTGGTCATGGCCATGGTCATATAGAGGAAGGAGCTAGCGCAGAAAAGCTCTGTATCGGAGTTTCAAAGATCGTGACATGAAGTGTCGAGACACTTGGCCACAGGAATGCTGAAACGTCGAAACCCGATTTAAATGCAAGATTAATAAAGTTCATCCAACGGTGCAGATAAACTTGAATATGATCGGAGGGCTATTGTTCTCTCTCACAGTTAATTCATTAGTTACGAATCAATTAGCAAAACTAATTCATGATTCCTGATCGGTTGGCGTTTCAGTTGCTTAGACGGTTTTTCTTTTGCCTCACAAGATTCGAAGTGTAACTGCTGTGGGTGTGGTGTATAAAAGAAAAAGATATAGACTGTGCGTGGTTGGTTGTTCTGGATGAAAAATGAATTAAACTGTAAGAAAGGGAAAATCACAGGATGCGCAGTGTGAGACTGAAAATATGTGCAGTGTGAGATAAAACTCAGAGAAGAGTAACAGATGAGGAAAAGACTTGAAGCAGAGCAGAATGACAGAACAAGTTGAAGCAGAGAAAAATTGCAGAACAGACAAAGGAAGAGAAGAATTGCGGAACAGTTAGAAGAAGACTAGATTTACAGAACAGAGAAGAAGTGGTAAGAATTGTTTTATCGGTGTAGTTGGTTGTTTAATCTTTCATTTAATATTTCAGGGTGGTTGGGAGGTGCTAGGGAGGACTGTTGTCCTCAAAGGTTCAAGTGGGAGCTTGAACACAGGGATTTGTAGCTTCCATCTGGTTGCAGCCAGAGAAACCAGGGTGGCAGGGTGGTGCAAGGGAGAACAAGTGTTCTCTGTTATACAGGTTGGAGCCTGTGTAACTGGAAGTTGGTGCTTCCATCCAATTGGTGCTGGAACATTAGGGGAGTTGGTGCTTCCTTTTAGTGGGTGCTAGAGAAACAAGAGAGTCGGTGCTCTCAAACAAGTTGCAGCTTGTAAAACAGAGGTAGCAGCCTCACATTGAGTTGATGCTCAATTATAGATGATGTACAGAACTTAAAAGATTGCCTATCATTTCAAAGAAGAAGAGGTTTTCTCCCTTTATGGGTTTCCTCGTGAAAATATCTCTCTGTGTATACCTTATGTGTGACTGATGCTCATTACTTTTATTGTCCATATGTTGTATAATGTTGATGATCACTTGAAGAAAGATTAAGAATGTATTAATTGTTAAAATTGTTTAAGCATAAAGACAACTGATTCACCTCGCCCTCTCAGTTGTCTTAGTAATTTCAACAGGTTTATCATATGCCTTCCTAGCTGGATTTATTTCCATCCAACATCAAGCCCCGGTCCCTCTTTTTCTCCAGTTTTGGATTCAGGTCTTCTATATGTATTTTAGAACTCTCTTTCGTTCTCTCCCTCTTTCTCTCTTTTCTTGTCTGCCTTTTTGTATTCTCTTGCACACCTTCCCCCGGGAAGGTTCTAGACTTGTCCTATTGTTACACATGAAATTTGCACACCTAGGTACCTCACCCTAAGTGTCATAAAGTGTCATATAAGTGTCTCATACACCTTGACACCATGGAATAACCTATGTCGCAATCCCTAGTCAATGTGGAGGAGGGATATATTACATGAAGGGAAAAATACCAAGTACACATGAATTATTATTAATATTCATGGAAAAGAAATTGATTAAGTGTGCGAACCAAGTGCACATGAATTATTATTAATATTCATGAAAAAGAAAGTAATCAAGTGTGAGAATCCACCTCACATTTGGTTTCCTATTTTTTAGGGAAGGTGGAGGATCTTGTGGATGGTTGAAATATTTCCTCAAAATCCTTAAGAGATATTTTCTCCCTAAATATCTTAGAGATCCCTTTCTTAGTGGATCTGATGAGAGATCCTCTCCATGGTGGTTAAGCCTCCAAATCCTATATAATGAGGGATTTACATGGAAGAGGGAGGATAGATTTTGAGAGAAGCACCTAACTTATGATCTCATAAGGGAGATATCATTGAAGCATCAACATTCTGTGTGGATTATTTGAGCAAGGGTCTGGACAAAGGGAGCTTGGTGAAGCTGTCGCACTACATCCATGGCTGTAAGCACCACTTTGTTCTCATTAATATAAATCTATGCTTGGCCTATTTCCTTTAAAAGTTTGCGTACATTTCATGAACTTGTCTCTAGTAGATAGATCTGTTTTTGAGCTAATCTCAGTAGAATAGGAAGTTTGTTGTATCTTTGTTTGTTCTACATGACTTATTGAGGAGCTTAGGATTGAAGCTCAACCTGGACTGTGCGAGGACAAACACCATTAAAAAGTTAAACTTTTCCTCTTCCTCTTCATACATTAGCTTAATTATATCTAAAAGGAATGTCAATGTCTACAATAGCATTTTCTATCTTGGTCATAGGGGTCTAGTATCCAAGAGGAAATCCACTTGTCCGTAGGGGGATTCTCCTGTAACAAAAATTGGTGACTCCACTGGGGAAGTAATCCTATTTGTCTTTCCTTGGGTTGTACCTACCCTTTTACCACATTTCAGATCACTTTTTCTGTGTGTTTATGATCCATTATCCTTCTCCTACCTTCACTGGCATTTTCACCATTTTTTTTATGCATTCTAGGTGAGTTTTTGCAATTTTTTGGCTATTTTTCTGAGTTTCTGGGAGGATCAATGCCCCCCCTAGGCCATATCAGGGTGCTTATATTTGGCTAATGCTCCCCCACAGTGTTTTAGGGAGCGTTGCAATGCTCTGTCCCCTTGAGACAGGGAGTGCTAGTCTCCTTTTTGGAGGATTTTTGCCCTTTTCTACTCAGATTTTCTCAGCTTGTTTGGTGGAAGTATTTACCCAAAATTTATGATTTGTTTGTGAAGTTATTTAGGTTGATATTTGGTGCTTATCACCCCTTATTGTCTTGATTAGAGCCTGAAACCTTTTCAGAAATGTGAACATTTCCCTTTCTAGCTGCTTGTTTTATCGGGACAATTTGAGTGATTTCTCTTTCTCCCTATCTTTTCTTGGATTCTTCTCTACATTTTATTTGTGTTCCTTGAATGATTGATTGTTTGTAGAATCCTTGACGGTGTTCTTTCTTGTTAGAACAAGTTTCTACTTGTTTTCTTTCATACCTCACTGCCTTGAGTGCATGCTTTGTTTGTAGCCCTTTTGCTTCGTGTCTTGTTCATCTTCATAGGACTCTTTCTCCTGATTGAAAGTAGTGGAGCATTGAAGGTTTTGTAATTAATTTCTATATACATCATAATCAAACAAAGAAGATAAATGCATTCTTGCTTTTGGGTACTGAAACTAGCTTGCATTTGAAGTAGCAAAATTACATGTTTTTTGTCATTTTGGGACATTGTGCATTTGGAATGATGAATGTTTTCTTCTTCTCGTAGAATAGCTTTCATTGAAATGAAAAGATTGCATCTTCATCTCTTTGCATAAACTTTGAGTTGTTCAAAACACCATATTGTCCATGCCATTTTCCTTTTGAGTAACAACAACCTTAAAAATCAAGCGCTAAACTAAAAATTGATTAGACATTTTTACATTTTCTGGTAGCAAACCTACATTATATTAGTTGTAGGGATTTAGAATAGGTGTGAAAGATAACTTTCCAAAGTTGCAAACAAACATAGGATCTTGTGTTAGGGAGCGGGGAAATCCAATTGCTACATTTTTTCCTAAGAAGCCCTTCTCACACAAGGGTCAAACCTGAGGTCGCATTGAGACTAGCAGAGTTACTCACCCTGCTTTGTTGGTCTTGGTGTAGAGATTGCACGTATTATGGGGGTCACTTGAAGGTATACCCACAATGATGAGTGGAAGCCTTTCAAGTTGATTTCGAGCTAGATACCCTGCCCTTGCACATGGATCGGACTATCGATTGTTTCCCCATGCATCACTGTTGTAGTTGATAACCTTAGTGGGATATCTCTTTAGGGTCTTTACACAAGGTGACTGTGGAGGGGCAAGTCTTCACGATACCTGGAATCGATGTTGGCCAGACTCACTCGGGCTCCTTGGAGGGTATACCCACGATTATGTGTGGGAGCTTGCACCAGGGTGTAAGTCGGTTAAGCAGGTCGTCAACGTAACTTTTCCACCCTCTCTATCTCATCCCCTTCTTACTTTGTTCCCACGACGTTGGATTTCATCACCAACTAGTGTGTTCATTGTGAGAAGGTTTTGTTTGCTTACTTTCTTACTAGATTTTTAGCGTGTGTTGTTTGTTCTCCCTGGCAGAATCTAGGTTGGATTTTTATTTTTATGTCGTCAGTTCTCAGAATGACTAATGAAGGAACCCCTTTGAGAGGGGAACCCTTTTTTTTTCCTTCTTACGGGAATGTTGGTCCTCCTTACATCGCTACTTTGAGCCTTCCAGGTCTCACAATTGGGTTACCGGTATGGTTGTTTTCCACTCCGGTGATCTCAAATGCAGGTGCTTCATATGTAAGCACACCACCCACACATCAACCTCATGACGCCTTTCTCCTTCTTCACTCATTAGGTCTCCTTCCATTTCTCCTTCTTCACCTAGTAAAAGCTCTCAAGTGAGTAGCCATATTGATAAGAAGAAGAAGAAACAGAAAGAGAAGAAGAAGAACCAGAAAGGGACCAAGCCTCCAACTACATCAGATGTTGGATCCAAGCAACCAGCTATTGTTAATAGTATTGGGAGTGTTGCTAAGGTCAACAAGATTAGAAAGAAGAATCTGAAACCCAAATTCCCTTAAAGTATTTGTAGGGGTGACCACTTTCTGAGGGATTTCCCTGGTATTCCCAAGGTCTTAGAAGTGTGGTCCTCCACATCATCGACTTCTGCTAGACATGTTGGTGACACCTTGTCAACTAGTGACGTTAAGGTTGGTAATAAGAAGACAACTGTCAAATTCCCTTGTATGTTATGTGAAGGTGATCATTATTCTCACCTTTGTCCTCGCATGAATTAGGCTTCTTCTCTTTTGGAAAAGATTCAACTTCCAACTAGTTATCGTAAGATTTCCCCCAACCCATCGTTAGTTGATACAATGGTCAATCTGGTTCCATCCCGGGTCATTTTGGTTGATTAGGTGGTCAATCTAGTTTCATCCTTGATTGAACCACTAACCCAAATAGTCGATCCGTTTCCACCTGTCGACCCCATTATCCTCTTGGAGAATGAAACCCAAGTGGTCAATTTGATGTCGTTATCGATTGATCACACTCCTCCATTGAGGAGTGCCAAAGTGGTTGCTCTGGTTACTTCATCGGTCAATCCCACTCCTCCTCTGATGAGTGCCAAAGTGGTCGATCTAGTTTCGCCATCAATTAATCCCACTCCTCCATTGAGGAGTGCCAAAGTGTTTTCTCTAGTTCTGCCATCGGTCGATCCCACTCTTCCTTTGAAGAGTGTCAAAGTGACTGATCCAATTCCTTCCTCGGTCAGTCCCACCCTTCATCTGAAGAATTCCAAAGTGGTTGTTCCGGTTACTTCATCGATCAATCCCACTCTTCCTCTGAAGAGTGCCAGCGTGGTCGATCTGATCCCATCATTGATCGACCCTACTCTCCCTCTAGAGAGTAAACCTGATTCTGCCCATGTTTTTCTCGTTGATACAGGATCTACCATGCCGGGGGGTATTCCTCCTTCTCCCGCAAAAACCCCTCCAAGTAATGAGACCATCCTTTTTGATTGGGGTGCGCTAATTGGACCTTGTATTCCCTCTCACATTCCTTTCAAGATTAAAGTAAAATTTTGTGGTCAGGACGTTCCTCAGACGTTAATAGACGAAGGTTCATCTGTTAGTATTTTGTCCTCTATTGCTTGGCAAGCTTTGGGTTATCCTCAGCTTGTGTCAGTTACCCAGACTCTGTTTGATTTTAACAGAAGAACCAGTCACCCTTTAGGGATCCTTCCTCGGTTTTCCGTAACTTTGGGAGGGAAAATGGTATTTATTGATGTTATGGTAGTACAGGACCCCTTGGATTTCGATTTACTCCTCGGGCAAAATTATGTCTATTCCATGAAAGCTATTGTATCCACTCTTTTTCGTGTGATATATTTCCCGCACGATGGAAGAATGGTGACTATTGATCAACTTTCATTTGTTGGCCCTGACTTGACCATAAACCCAATGACCTCCCTAAATGGACCTTATATGCAGTTGGTATCACCCCTGCCACAGGTCAATTATGTGGCATTGTCTCCCATGCCTTCAATTTTCGATGACTTAGATCCGGTAGTTGACATGGTGATATCTTCGGTAGGGCTATTGGAGCCTGATCTCCTTACCCCTGACGAGACCCTTGACATGTGTTACTTTCAGAGCATTCTTCTTCCATCCAGTGAAGATCTCTTGGAAGCTATGACTGATTTTTGTCCCTTGACATGGTGTCCTTCCGGAGCGTTAGCCTCTTGGAAGCCTTGATCAAGAAGATTCCATGAGCATAGTTTTTCTTCTCTGTGGAAAGCTCGTTAAAAAATGAAACAAATGCCTTGAGAATAGTTTTCTTTTCTATAGCACGCTCGTTAAAAAATGAAACAAAAATCTGGGGATTGAACCTGAAGCCTTGAGCATAGTTCTTTTCCTCTGTCAAGCTCATTAAAAATAAAACTGTCACCTCTCCTGTTAGGTCGAGTCTTTCACCAGATCTCGTAGATGTCGAGTCGAGTATTGCGTTAGCTCTCATATTTGAACCTTCTTTTCATCCACCTGTATCCTTTTTCTCCATCTATTACATAAATTGGTGACAACCTCAAAGTCAGTGAATGAATTGAAGCTTGGGGGGCATGTCTGCAGCCTTTGATGATCATTATGGAGTTAAACCACTAGCTTTTCAAGCCAGGGGCATAACGAGCATAGTCTTAGTTCGGTCTCACACTCAAAAAAACATAAGAATGCACCGAGTAAACTTTTATCTCTTTTTCGGACTTGCATGGATACACGAAAAAGGAACCCCCTAGAGTCATCTTTAAGCTCTTTTCAGACTCTCTACACATGAAAACATTGCTGAGTGATCTTGCTTCCTTTCACACTCGTTAAAAGGTTTGAAAGGGCGTCTTTCGAGTGATAATTTATCTCTTTTTTGGCCTCGCGGGACTATCATTACGAAAAAGGACAGCTTTAGAGTCGTCTTTAAGTTGTTTTCAGACTCTCTAAATATGAAAAACCATCGAGTTTACCTTCTCTAGACTCGTTAAACAATCATACTTTGAAGGGCCCATATGAGACTGAACCCTTACTTCTTTTATTTCGTTAAAAAAAGGAAGAGGGACTTACCGAAGGTGAGTCATATCGAGCATGTGTTATCCTCCTCGAGCTCGTTAAATTAAAAAGAGGTACTCATCTATCTAGATGGGGAAAAATTGAAGGAAGCAAGCCAAGCAGTTTTTGAGAACATTATCAGTAATTCTTACAGT
Source organism: Picea engelmannii (assembly GCA_009831015.1). Lineage (NCBI taxonomy): Eukaryota > Viridiplantae > Streptophyta > Pinopsida > Pinales > Pinaceae > Picea > Picea engelmannii. The sequence continues at coordinate 164,806 of ML802543.1, read as the reverse complement.
CGCCCTTGAACACGATGTTTTATCTTTGCACACTTTTTTATCCGTCGAACCTCTACACTGAACCAATCCTTTGAGTTTCTTTACTCCTTTGGGTCACCCAACGAAAGTCACAGTGTCCATTGCATAATCAAGTTTTGGTCCATGTCGAGTTTCTGCTGTTATGCCTCAGTGTTCAAGGGAAGTATCTGCCTCGAGAGTTAGCCATCCCAAATATCCTATTTCAATACTTGTTTCAGTCCATGTTCATTTGATCTACCAATTTACATCTCTATGTCTGTTTCGTGTCATTGATGGGGGATACATCAAGGCCCTCCTTCGATGAGTATATTCCTGTCGACTTCAGCACATTATCTAGGAGCTAGACTTAGAAGCTAGTTAGTACCTTGGGACCTGCATGCCTCAATGACAGGCCTCCTCACTTCCGATGGTAGGTTTACATCATTGACCCCTGATTGGAGGATTCCACAGATGTTCGACTTCAGCTCATCTATTCACATTTGTTGGAATGTACTAGGGTACCTTGGGAATCATTGACATCAATGGTGATTTTCCTTGCACTTGTTAACGATTTACCTCATTGACCGGTAATCAAGTGGTTTCTGCCATGTTCAACATCAAGACATCTATTCACATGGTTAGATTTGTACCACATCGGGATCAATAAGAAGACCTTGGGTTGAGTGTTCACTCTGATATCTACTTTACCCAGGCTGCGAAAGGAGATCATTTGAACACATTGATATATATACTGTCATATAGATCCACTTTGTATTGGTCCGTTGCTATGTTTCGTCATCTCGTAGATCCACTGTGTATTTATCGTGGCTACGATCAATTCAAGTCATGGAAGTATAGATCCACATTGTATCTTTGGTGGTTATACTCTTCAGTCAATATGATTATGGATCCGCAGTGTATTTGATGGCGGCCATACCTTGAAAGTATTTTATCACTCAAGCATATGTATGTCTGATTTGGGTTTGAAACATGTCATAACATTTGTTTGATGGTTGTTTGTAGCTTCTACCAGGTTCTTCGAGTCCACACCCTTGCTTTAAATATTTGTAAAGTGTTTCGGCCATCATTCTCTCTTCTGACCTCACACTTTAGGGGGCATTCTGTTACACATGAAATTTGCACACCTAGGTACCTCACCCTAAGTGTTGTAAAGTGTCATATAAGTGTCTCATACACCTTGAAACCATGTAATAACCTATGTCACAATCCCTAGTCAATGTGGAGGAGGGATATATTACATGAAGGGAAAAATACCAAGTACACATGAATTATTATTAATATTCATGGAAAAGAAATTAATTAAGTGTGAGAACCAAGTGCACATGAATTATTATTAATATTCATGAAAAATAAAGTAATTAAGTGTGAGAATCCACCTCACATTTGGTTTCCTATTTTTTAGGGAAGGTGGAGGATCTCATGGATGGTTGAAATATTTCCTCCTTAAAATCCTTGAGAGATATTTCCTCCCCAAAATCCTTAAGAGATATTTTCTCCCTAAATATCTTAGAGGTCCCTTTCTTAGTGGATCTGATGAGAGATCCTCTCCATGGTGGTTAAGCCTCCAAATCATATATAATGAGGGATTTCCATGGAAGAGGGAGGATAGAGTTTGAGAGAAGCACCTAACTTATGATCTCATAAGGAAGGGAAGGAGAGAAATTGTGAAGTATCAAACTTATGATCTCATAAGGGAGATATCATTGAAGCATCAACATTCTGTGTGGATTATTGGAGCAAGGGTCTAGACAAAGGGAGCTTGGTGAAGTTGTTGCACTACATCCATGGCTGTAAGCACCACTTTGTTCTCATTAATATAAATCTATGCTTGGCTTGTTTCCTTTAAAAGTTTGCGTACATTTCATGAAATTGTATCTAGTAGATAGATCTTTTTTTGAGCTAATCACAATAGAATAGGAAGTTTGTTGTATCTTTTTTTGTTCTACATGACTTATTGAGGAGCTTAGGATCAAATCTCAACCTGGACTGTGTGAGGACAAACACCATTAAAAAGGTACACTTTTCTTCTTCCTTTTCATACATTAACTTAATTAGATCTAAAAGGAATGTCAGTGTCCACAATAGCATTTTATGTCTTGGTCATAGGGGTCTAGTATCCAAGAGGAAATCCACTTGTCCACAGGAAGATTCTCCTGTAACACCTATTCCTTCTGCTAGAAGGAACTCGGGTCAATCTGGGCCTGCAGGAAAATTGCACTCTGTGATACTTCAGGCTGACAATTTTCTATATTCTAAACTAGGTTGATCCAGATTATGTTCGGAACGAAATGAAAGCACATAAATTACAATGAAATACTCATGAAACTTTCCAGAAACAAATAAATACAACAATACTTGATTTCTATTAATGAAATAATTGTAGAGAGACTGTAAAAATGCAGAGTGTAGGACTCGTTAGAATGGTGGCAGCTTTATCACGGAGAAGAGATGTGACGACTACGCTCATTCGCCAACAAATGATTACAATGAGGCTCTGGAGGCCTTTTTATGATAAACAAGAATTCCAAAACCCTAGACATCCAAAAACCTAACCCTAGGGGATGAAATGCCAAAAGTCATGTGGGCCCCATTTGGTTTAGTTAGTACATTAACTTCCTGGGGTCGTAATTTTTTCGTACGATCTCCATTTTAGACTCGTGATAGCCCATTGGAAAGGTATTTTCGAGAACTATGCATTACATGATCAAACTCTGACTCCATCTACAATTTGATTGTGGCGAGCCAAAATAACACTGTTTAGGGCCCCAAAACGGCCCTGGAAGTACAACAAGATGTGCTGACATGAAAACATACAAAATAAGATAGTTGGATTAGGTGGGAGGCCACCAATATTGACATGGAAGATGTGTAGGGATCGCGACAACCCTGGAAGTGTAGAACCCACAATTACAAATAAATACATAAGAATGTACTGATCTAAAAACTGGCAAAAGGAGCCAGTTGGAACAAGTGGGTGGCCACCAATATCCACTTGGATCTGGTGAAGAAACAATATATTATTTCTCTTTGACAATCTGTTTTTGCTGGATAGAAGGTGTTGAGGCTGTAGTGGTTGTAGAGGTTTTCTGTGCATCCTTTGAATAGAATGTGAAGAGGATGAATTTTGGAGTATGAGAGATTACCTTGCGACACTGTTTTGGTGGAGCAGTAGTTAGAACTACCTCTGGTATCCGACAGAGATGACCTCCTAGAGTAATAATGACACTATGGGGTCTAGACTCATAGAAAACATGAAGTATCCACATGTATGGTTGGCCCAAAACCACATCACAGACATCAAGAGGGGAAACATCACACACTAGCTCATCCTTGAAGGGTTGGATGCCATAGGACAGGTGACAATGCTGGATGACACGAAGATCTCATCCCTGGTGAAGCCATCTGATATTGTATGGCTGCAGGTGTGGTGTTGTCGACAACCCCAACTATTTGATGGCCTTAGCTGAGATGAGTTTCTTCTGGCTGTCTTTATCAACAATGAAATGCAACGGGGTCCCCTTCACCCACATCTATGAATGGAAGAGGCAGTCCCCCTCTTTAGGATCTACTGATTCTTCTGGTTGAATTGTTGCGGTCGAGACATTGGAAATGGGGTATGCATTGATGATCTATCTATTTTCAATATTTTCTAGATCGGATTCTGAATCAGAGTTCGGCTTTGTGTCTTTGACCTCGACCAACAATGACTTTTTCGAGTGACATTCATCGATGTTGTGACAGGGGATTTTGTGGAAGTCACACTACTTCCCAGTGCCATTCTTCGTCTTCCATTTACCATTTTTGTTCTGTGTCTTGGACTGGTTGTCTAGGGGCTATTTGTTAGGTTCATATTTACCATGCTTTGGTTGTTGTGTATTTGTAGACCCAAATTCCCATTTGTTTTGGTGCCTAAATTTATGCTCGATTTTGACAGCATATCGATAGGAAGCTCCCAATGATGAGATGTTTAGGAAATCCATTTTGGTTTGGATGTACCTATGCAGAGCCCCATGGTATTTCAGAAGTAGATGTCGATCAAAGTCCTTAATACCCAACTTGGTTCACAAGGTAGGGAAAGTATGTGTGAACTCCAACACTGCTGGGCTCTTCTCTTGTCGCAGTGTGGTCCATCTCATGTACTTGTCTTCATAGTTATCAACAAGATATTACTATTCTTTGATCACATCCATAAAAAAATCCCAAGTGGGATTGACCCCATAGATTCCAGATTCCTTTATGGAAATTTGATCCTAGTAAGTTTCCCACCAATTTTTGACATGGGGGAGAGCCTTGAGGAGTGCAAAGTTGATATTTTCCCTGTTGGAAAATTTTTGAATAGAGAAATAACCTTCTAATAGATTTAACCATTTTTCTAGGGCATCCACATATAAATGACCTTCAAATATGGGAATATCAAAATTAACTTGTACCTTGAAGGAAGAGGTTCCTCCAAAATGGCCGCTTGATGAAGATGTTCATGTTGCTATCAACATGAGTTGAAGAATGTGTGCAAAATTCTCCATCATCTCGTCCCTCTATCACGCAAAATATTTCTCAAGCAACAGGTTAATAGAATATTCTGCTCCGTCGTCTTTATTTTCTGCCGCCATCGACGATTTCTTGGGTGTGTGAGAGTGATTGTCCTCAAGAGAGAAAAACTTGATACCCAACTGGCTATACTCATACCTCATTGGGGACATGCACTGAAAAACGATCAAGAGCAGCCTGCTCTGATACCATTGATCCAGATTGTGTTCGGAACGAAATGAAAATAGAGAAATTACAATGAAATACTCATGAAACTTGCCAGAAACAGAGAAATACAACAATACTTGATTTCTATTAATGAAATAATTGTAGAGAGATTGTAAAAATGCAGAGTGCAAGACTCGCCATAATGGTGGCAACTTTATCTCCGAGAAGGGATGTGACAGCTATGCATTCGCCAACAGATGATCACAATGAGGCTCTGAAGGCATTTTTATGTTAAACATGAATGCCAAAACCCTAGACATCCAAAAACCTAACCTTGGGATATGAAACGCCAAAAGTCACGTGGGCCCCGTTTGGGTATGTTAGTACATTAACTTCCTGGGATCATAACTTTTGCATACGATCTCCATTTTAGGCACGTGATAGCCCATTGGAAAGGTCTTTTCGAGAACTACGTATTACGTCGTCAAACTCTAACTATGTCTATAGTTTGATTGTGATGAGCCAAAATAACATTGTCTAGGGCCCCAAAACAACCCTAGAAGTACAACAAGACGTGATGACATGAAAACATACAAAATAAGCCAGTTGGATTAGGTGGGAGGCCACCAGTATCCACCTGGAAGATGTGTAGGGATCCAAATAGCCTTGGAAGTGTATAAACCACAATTACAAATAAGTACATAAGAACGTGATAAACTAAAAATTGATAAAAGGAGACAGTTGGAACAGGTGGGTGGCCACCAATATCCACCCAGATCACAGGCCCTCCATGCTTCCATTCATTAGGGTAGTTGGTTGTTCAACCACTATTACTTTTCTCATTAATTGATTTTTCCTCGGGATCAGGATGAGGCTTATTATTCCAGATCAAATATTTCAGCAAAGAGGATTGGGTCATCTTGGCATGATGAACCCTCTCTATAGGTTTCCTCACTCTTTCCTCTAGTGGTATCATGGCTGATAATTCAAGGCTTCACCCCCACAGTCAATTGTTGGAAATCTAAATAATAATACATTTACATTTTTCACATGCCATGGCATGGTAATAATAAGTAATGATTAATTACAAGTTGGGGAAAACAAGGTTGTTACAATACCCTCCCCAATCAAAGGAACATCGTCCTTGGTGTTATTTATGAGTAACACTTGTCATTCCTTTGTCATTCAGTTGCTTCAAAATTACCTTCTTCTTTTCCCTCATAGTATGGTCATTTTTCAGATCCTCAACACTCATCGTATGCCTACAACAGTTTGAACAACAAGCATGTCAATTCACAATTTTGTGCATAAACATTTTATTACTATTCATAATTTAAGAGGAAATTTTCATAATCCAACACAATACTTATCTGTGCAATTCATGGATTTGCATCCATATGGTTGTCTCATTAATTAGCTCATTGTTTTCCTTGACATACCCATTGTGTGCATGATTCCAATCAATAGTTTATAATAATTATCAAAGTCTCCTCTTCCTTATGGTCACTCACCCTCCAGGCCCAAGCTCAGGCATCCCCTTCTTTGCTATACAGTCCCTCGGGCGATCTATCTTGCCTTGCCAAAGATTTCTCGCACATGAATAGTTCTAGAGACTTCATCGAGTCTTAAAACTGAGGCGTCCCTTTGACTTGCTCTATTGAGGCATCCATCTGGCTTATGTTACCGCAACACAACATATTCTAGGGCAATCATGGCTTACCACAGGGTTCTCATGTCACAAAAATAGCCTCTTTCATGCTTTCCAGCTTTGACAACCTTCATCTATCCTCCCTAGATAGATCACTTTCATCTCACCTGTATCACATGTATACATAAATTTTGTGAGATATTATCATCAATTCAAATTCAGAATTTTCATCCAAATCTGTCACGCATATATTTCTAAATTCCACATTTTATTTTTAGATCTATTCCACACATGAAGCAGATTCATAAGTATGGTATTTTCCTTCCCATAGAGGTTCGACTCAACAAGAAATTGGTCTTCCTTATGGGCTTACAACACTTCCATATCCAAGACCCTTCTTCCCACAATTTCAACTTCAATCAACCAAACAATTGTTAGTTACCGTGCACATTATATTTTCATTGCACACTTGCAGTGGCTCACAAAATTTCAAAACTGTGCATACTAACAATCAATTCATTTACTCAAAAAGGAAATACCATTCCTTACTCATGCTTTACTTAAGCATACCAAACCTTTTAACATGTAATCAGACATCAAATGAATTTAATCAAGTGTCATTTTCCATGGTCACATTTACACACAATGCACCCTTGCACTGATTTTCGGATTATTACATTTTACATTAGGCACTTTTACTTTGTGGGTTGGAACTCAACCAACCTTTTACCAAATGGTTCCTTTATACATATTTATCTTTATAGCATGACTATGTTTTCCTCGCTTCGGTTGATCATGATATCAAATCAACATACATGAAACTAACAGTTTCACATGAATGCATTCAAACACTCTTCCTTCATTGGTAACCAGGGTGCCAACACTCATGGCTACCCAAACTCTCTTTTCTTTAACACCTCTACAATTCAGTTAGAGTATTGGAAGGTCCTCCTTTTTTAATGGGAAATCCATTGTCTGCTCTCTTATGCAAGCACACATTTCCTTAATGCATTCAATTTTAATGTGCTACCTATGAGCACTTTTGTTCCCAATTACTCTTGATTGGTCAATGTATCCAAGATACTACTCATTCATGAATTTTTTCTTTCAAGGATTCTAAATCATCCTTGACTATCATAGATCTCCTCTCTTTATTATTCATATTCTTCTTTCCCGAATCTTACCCTACTTGGGTAGCAATGGCATACAACAACCACTCAAAATTATTTGCATATCATTAAGATAATGAAATATTTTCAGAAGGGATTCTTACCAAATCCCTTTCCATTCCCATGTCATATGAGCATGAGATATTTCATACCCATTCTAGCTGCTAGCACCCTCTTTGACATTACCTCATCAATGGTGCTTCATGGGCTCCCAAAGGCCCTTCAACAATATTTTAACAACAAACTTCTCGTAGTCATCCTCTACTTGAGGTTGTCCATCATTGGAAACTATCTTTCCCAATAGTTCCAATCATTTCCTACACAAACATGCATTATCACATTCAAAGTTATTCCAGTGGTCATGTTGAATAAAATGCATGTATATAAATCAGTAAAACATTTCCAGATATTCCCCAACATATCTCTATGCACTCTACCACATTACCCTTAATGTTTTCACGAGTGTAATCACAATCCAATTTTCAGCTGTATCTATAGTTATACAACTATCAACATCCTCATGCTAAAAACATTTACATGTATCAACATATCAGTTTCTCATTCTAGAGAATCACGTAGACAACAAGAAATGAGTCAAGGGACTCTTCCCTTTTTCCAATTCTTTCTACACAGCCTTGGACTTCCAGTCCAACTGAATTATTTCCCAATGCCTCTCTGCCTTTACTCATTCATGTCTTTAACAAAGTTTATACATGTTTGTTCATTTTTTCCTTTCACTAATTGTACATGTTTCCACAACTTCTCTTTTAAGGCTTACAACTCTGTTAAACAATTCAGAGTTTTAGGGTGAGAAAATTATTCCTCCTTTTCTCCTTCTTTGCTTTTGCAATTTACTCCTTGTTGGGATCTTCTTGATCTTTTCCTTGAGTAGCCTTGATTAGGTTCACCTTAACCTTCTTGGATAAATCAAAATGCTACAACAAAAAGATTTTTTCTCACAATGAATTATGAACCTGGCATTCTGCACATTACCATTTAGTTATCAGAATGGTCAATGTTCATTTTTTAGTCTTCCATTCATGCATTATGTTTTAGAATGTAATTAGGGATTCTTATATATATAGGCTCGCAACCCAGTTCCCAACTCACATCAGTCATTAAGGTTGTGACTATGTTCTCCTAACAGAGTCTTTAGACAGTTCCTCCATAAGGAACTCCTTTAGTATGCAACTTCCTTATTGCATATACATCACTATTTATGATGGCCTCAACCTTGAGTCAACTTCAACTTTACCATTTCAGTTGTTTACCAGTATTCCACAAGGAATATAAACCTGCATTCTTATGATGCATTCTGAATTACATAAGCACATTATCCCATTGTGTTGTCATGCACAATGCTCTTACTACACGCTTCAACATACAGTGTGTCTACTATAGGCACACTTATAATTTCTTTTCTGTATCTATGGAAATTTAGTTAGTTCATGATTGTTCATGATCATTTACATCCAGCCTTTAAAAGCCTAATTAGGTTGCCTTTTATTATGACAACAGAGCATCCCTCCTCATTTACTCTTTCATCAATTTATACTAGCCTTTCCTGAGGGAATGTAACACATTCCCCTCAATCTATCATTCAAAACAAAACTTTCATGACTCTTTAGAATAGAGTCAACCATGCATCCATGGTATTCATTCAATCTTGGCAAGTGAAATTCTTGCCTTACATTTCACTCATTCAGGCAATCACATCGTGCCTTTAGTATACATATACTCTTACATCATACATGTGTTTCACTTGCACATTTAATATTGTCCATTCATATCTATTTGGCCTTAATATCAATCTTCATATCAAGCAACCTTACAATGCATTAAATCCATGCACTCAAGCACATACAAACATATCTAAACATTCATCATGAAAGTTCATTGCTTGCACCTTTTCCATGCCATTCATACACATGGACATATCGGACTTCTGGATCCTTCTCCCAAGGATCTTACTGCCATTCTTATTACAAGTCTCATAGAGATACTCAACACTAAGCTTCCCTCTCTGTTGAGAGCTTGTAGTCATTCACATGATATCCACATGACAAGTTTAACAGACATAATCATAACTATGTCCCCCTTTCCATATGAAAACCAACAAGAAGGCATTCTTGCCTCAACTACTATAAAATTATTCAACAACCCAAAAATACCATCTGGGAAATTACAATAGTGCCCAAGGTAACAAGACAACTTATCAAGCTTCTTTTTCATGCCTCAAACCATTTTTGGTTAACAAACCTTTTTATCAAGGGTATTCTTTTCTATATTCCCTCTCACTACTACTTGAGCATACCAAGCCATACCTTATATGGATACCATCCACCTCTGGATGTCAACCTAACCTATTGGTCATCTAAAAGTGCCCCAACACTTCCTTTACCACATTTGGGATCAACATTTCATTAACCATTCTACCTTTATCCTCATAGTGTAATATACAATCAATATCATCAACATTTTACTTATGTTGCTATAATCAAATCATCACTAACCATATGATCTATGAAATCACCATATTTTACATCCAATGACAAACTATAATAAGTCTATATGCACCAAGTATTTTACTCATGCCTACAGTGTAGACGTATTCCACTTGCTTACCTCTTGCATTCTCATGCATAATCACACCCTTTAAGTTAATAGGGATATACACCCCCTTAGCACAACCATGAGCCTTTGAACTTGCTTATGTCACTTCACTTATTCTAATGAGGGTTATTCCCAGTCCATAGGACTCCCTTTTACTCTACAAAAATAGATTATCCCAATAGCATGTTTTTAGTTATGACACGTAAAGTAAGTTGACCTCACATATTTCCATAAGGCCTATAAACATGGAGAATTATACTCACAAGGCCAAGTCTCTTATTTAAGTAAAAAATGTAATTGACAGAGGCTTCATAAGCCCACATTTGCAGACAACCTTTCCACCTCTTCATTCCATTCACATACAAGTCTTTCTATTAGTGCCTATCAACATAATCCCACTTCAATAGGAGTAGCTATCATTCTAGCAAAGAAAAAATACACTCCCTCTCTATTGCACATCCACCTATAACTTTTATGTTGTAAGAATTTTCCAAAAGGAAATCTCAACCAAGGTTCTTGTGAAGGTAACATACAAACTTCTCCAACATAGGGGAAATTTTCTAACAAGCTTGTCATTGCCTTGTTATACCAGTCCTGTGGTTGATTTATGGCCCATCTAGGCCTAGTGTTTAGATCTTGCTATGATATATAGGGTAGGGTAGGGTGCCCTCCCCCTTAAATTTTTCTTAAGAAAATAAAGTTATTGGACTCTTTCGTGAGACCAAGCATGCCAAGTGTTGTTTCCTACTCTGATACCACTCTGTCACACACCCGACCCCTAAGTAGCCTTTTTAAGGGATGGGGGTATAGATTTTCTGCTTTCCTACAACTCCATGAATTCCTTGGATGAGGATGCCATCAACTTTTGCTCACTGAGAGCTTTCCAACGACTATGACCTTGTCCAAAACTGAGTTATGGTTTGAGAGTTATGGCATTCCGAATTTTTCGGGACGTTTTTGGCCAATGGCCATCCCCTTTTCCACATGGCTTCATCTCTTTTGTACGATCCAACTTGGAAATTTTGTACCCCAGGTCGTTGCACTTTGGCAATGACATGGTCCCTGGAGGTGTGGTTACAGGGAATGTTCCCCGAGCCTTCGATCCTTCATCATTCTTGTACATGTCTGAAAACATCCCTGAAGACCCAAAGTCCCAGAGTCTCTTTCCTCTTCAGAATCTATGGTGGAGCTCAATCCACCCTTAAATATAATGACTGAGATTCACTTGCACCTAACACATAGTTTAAACATGACAAGAAGGTTCCTACACTTAATTCGTGACCAGTCCCACTATGCCACGTGGAACTGTCTAAGCACGCCGCATCACCATGGTGTATGCAGGCCCGTCCAATCGGAGTTGGATGCTACAACAAGGGAACCTCGGCGCTTCAATGTTTAACACATCCTCCTATATCCTCGAATCTCCCAGAGTCCCGGAGTTCCGAAGTTTTGAAATTCCTTGACACGTACTTCGGCCTTCAACCTTTGGGATATTCTTACCCCTTGTACCTTACGTTTCCCGGAGTAAGACTTTGCCGAAGCTTTTACATTGTCCTTCCACTAGTAGACCGAACAATTGAGAAAGGATCCCAGCGAACCCTCAGATCAACGACTCACATCGTTCCCAAATTCTTCCTCACGATTTAACAGTTGGAGGGATTTCATGACTTCTCATCCCTTACAGTCCTTAACCCAATAATTCCCCAAAGGGTTACCTACCAGAGAGGTCATAAAGCAGGGATGATTGTTTTTTGTTGGTTGATGGCACTACTTACTCTATCCTTCCACTATACTCGATATAATGGTTGAGAAGGGTCCCAAAGGATCCTTAGATCTATGACCCACGTTACTTCGCAACTTCGACATTCAAGGATTCCGACTGTTTAACACTTTTTTATTCCTGGAGTGGGTCAACGTCGAATGAACATAGGAATCACCAATCCAATGAACGACCAAGGTTGATTGCTCAATCTAACGGTTTCGATAATGCCCAAAATATAAATTTATGGCTACGATAGCACGATCCTTTTTACAAAGGGTCTTCTCTGTGGAATACCCTACTCCACTCGTTCACAACCGGATGTTGACAGGTGTCCCTTCCATGACACCTTGGCAGCCAATATGGCATAGTGTGTCATTATGACGTTACTATTTTCATCTCTCTCAGGTACATTATAGTTGAATGCATGGAACTAGGGGATGGATTTGGGTCACGTCGAGTTATAATACTCAACCATGTGGCTAGAACTTATGTATGGACTTAACATTCCTGCAACCTTAAGCAACTTCTTCCTTCTTGGTTATGAACCTAGCTTCCTTGGGTCCTTGTTCCTTTAACAAGACCCTCAGGTCTTCTTCAAAATCCTAGAGGTCACTCTCCTTCTCATTACTCTTAGTGAAGATTTTTCCTCATGCCCCACCTAGCCTAGGCCTCTTCGAGGTTTGTCAGATGCCTTCCTAGCATCAAGCTCATGGGCTTCTTTATTTGGCCAAGGTTGGGTCTCTGGCCTATTAGTCCTGTCAAAAGACAATCCTTGGTCTTTTGACCTCCACTTCTCTGGCAACAACAAAAGTCTCCCTTCTTCCCACTGAGCTCAGGGCCTCCACAGGGTTTATCATATGCCTTCCCAGCTAGATTTCTTTCTAGCCAGCATCAAGCCCCCAACCCTATTTTTCTCCAGTCTCGGCTTTGGGTCTTCTATATCAATTTTAGAACTCTCTTCCATTCTCTCCCTCTTTCTCTCTTTTCCTATCTGCCTTTTTGTATTCTCTTGCACACCTCCCCCTAGGAAGGTTCTGGACCTATCCTATTCCTTTTGCCAGAAGGAACTCGGGTCAATCTCATCTTGCAGGAAGATTTCACTCTGTGGTACTTTGGGTTGACAGTTATTTGTCTTCTCAGCCAGGCCCTCCATGCTTCCATTCATTGGCGTAATTGTTTTTTCAACCACTAGTCCTTTTCTCATTAACTAATTTTTCCTTGGGATCATGATGAGGCTTATTATTCCATATCAAATATTTTAGCAAAGAGGATTGGGTCATCTTGGCATGATGAACCCTCTCTACAAGTTTCCTTACTCTTTCCTCTGATGGTTGTTGAGGAAAAGGTACGAGGAACCTTACTCAAGCATTTTTAGATCTTGTTGGGCTAAGGCAAGATAGTTGGGAATGATACTCGGGGTTTATAGCCTTAAAATAGAAAAAACAATTAATTAATCCACAGGTGTTAAGTACAAGGGACCAAGGCTGGTTTTATATATATTATATGTAATTGTGCAAAAGAAATAAAATAAGCAGGAAATTACATAATTGTGTACTGGATATGAGACAAGGATAAAAGCAAAATCTGAACCAAATCATCAAAATACACATGTGAGACTGAAATCAGAGATCTGATTATTATATTGCTTTCATTCTGAGATACAAAGCTGAATTCTCTCTACAAACCCCTGCGAGGATAGGGACCAAAGCCAGATTTAGAAGCCTCTGATGGGCACCATACAAAAAGACTTTGACAACAAAATAAAATTGAAGCTAAAGATCTGGATTAGCTTGCCAAAAAATGTTGTCACTTGAATCTGCAAAATATTCTTTATCAGTCATGAAATTTAATCCATAAACAAACAAGAACACATAGACTTCCAAAGATAAATCATACACCTTTAAAGACAAGCTGCTGGAAAATATGATTGAATTTTGAATCTTGTTGCCTTCAATAAGACCCTGTTGTCATCAAGATGGTTAAGCCTTCAAGGAAACTCAGAATGAATGAAGAATGGAAGTATCTCACAAGTACAGAGCAAACCTTTACAAAAAAAGTTCTCCTTCTATTCTCTCCCTCTTGTCTCTTCGTTTGATTGAGCTTTTATCCTTTCTCAATAAGTTATGGTAGTTCAACTACCTTACTTTTGTTAAGATTAATTAACTTAACTAATTTGTTGAGACAAATAATTAATAATATATAAATAAGGGTCTATTAAATAATAACTAAATAGGTGGGACCCCTTGTCACTCCAATTTTCATTTCTTTAATAATAAAAAACATGAAATATAATACCCCAAATATTTAATTCAAATATTCGCCTTGTAACTCCCATCCTCATATTAATAATCAAATATTTTAATATCAACAAAATAGAACATGACTATATCCAAAAATAGCATTATATCCATGTTGTACAAAATTATGTCATAAATATGTATTTGTTGTCCAAAATACTGTCATAACAAATAAAAAGATTGTCCTCGAAAATAGCATTAATAAGATTAAAAACCATATTTGTTGTGAGAGGCATTTTGCCTCTTTCCACTGTTGCTTTCTCTTGATCCCTTTTCTGATTTATCATGTGCAACATCCTTCAACTGATGGGAACCTTATGGGTGGATTGCACTGATGACATGGGAACAATCATCTTTGAGGTGGAGATGAGAGGATATTGATTCAAAGGATTCTTTAGAAGACTTGGAGGGATTAGCCACCTCTTTTCCTTTATCTAATTTTGGCTCAGAGGTGGTAGATTTTAATATTTTTCTTGCATGAGAAGAATGTACTGGAGAGACAACATGATCAGCTTGGGAATTTGGGTTGATTGGCGGTGGAGGAGGGGGTAATGGAAATGAAATTGTAGGCCAACCATGGTGATGAGCTACAAGCTGATAAACAATTTCTTGCCAACCATAATTGGCAGGTGCTTCTGGCTGCATAGACACATGAGGGGGAACATGAATACCAGATAAAATTTGATGTGGCTGGAAAGGAGGCCTCTTAGGTATAGGTTGCCAAATTCCTTGGTCAACTAGATTAAAGAACCCAACTTGGAAAAGTTGATTTAATTCTTACGGATTGGCGTCAAAATGTATCGAAAATTGTGGCCTTCTATGGCCTCTTTGCCAATTATTTCCTTTGCCTCTATTTGCACCTCTACCATTGTTGCCTCTGCTAAATAAACTCATCCCGAAGCAATATTCCAATCATGTTATGAAAAACTCTTAACAATCCATGCATCAACACCCTACCTAAATAAAATAAAAAATGTGGCTCTATCATTCACAACAGAAGCACATGCATTCCATCCATCCACCATACTTTTAAACTCAATAATCAATTGGCATTTGAACATGGATTGATAGGGATACTGGGAATATGGGGGGTTTTGTAATGAGCGAAAAATGGTAGCATGGAAGGGAACCAACCAATGAATATTGTTCAAGCAAATGAAGAGGTAACTTCTTTACAAAAAAATGTATCTATAGCCAACATTTCAACACCAGTCATCATCTAGTCCCTTTCTTTTTCTCCTTTTTAAAATGAAATTTAAAATAACAGAACAATTGATGTTTTAAATGTATTTGGGAAGGCGGTGGGAATATAATGAGCGAAAAGGGAGATAATGGACAGGAATGAGACGATTATTTTTCTATTACATGAAATAATATTTATTGAAAAAACGACATTGCCATCGTTTGCCAAAAGCCTTCCTCTGTTAACAATTCAAATCCAAGACACAACATTTTTTATAGTGTTCAATATAAAACCCCGGGAAAATTCTAGGACTGTCAAACTTTACAATTTTCATTCTCCCTTTTTCCTTTTCCATTAGCAGAACGTTTTATAAGAGACTGTTAACAAAGTCAATTGGAAACAATTATAACTAGATTGCCTCAAGCTAGCATGTGAGGCTGAGAAAACAACCATAAAACCATCGACCAAAATTTATACCACAACCCCAATACTTGCTACATAAACATACTGGGTTTGAAACCTCAATGCGAAATTGGTGGTCATCATTTTTTCTTTAAAATCATATAACTTCAAAATCGACCAAACCCCCATAGATAAATAACAAACGAGCCAAGACTTCATGGATATATATTCACAAACAACATAATGATAATTTGAAAAAACTGCAAGTCTTCCAACGACTGGTTAGAGGGTATGGCATTATGCAGTAATCACAAAAACTAGTGTTCTCTTTATTTCACAAAGAAAACCCTTCAAAATTTAATCACAAGAAATGAGTGAAACCGAATGTATTCGCCATAATAATTTTCCAACATCATATCATAATAAACAACATTCATTCTGGGCATAATATAACCACATACTTCAAACAAAATGGAATGCCAACCATCATTCCCAGCTTAAAACGTTTAAATTCCAATAGGAGGAAACCCCATTTAAATGTAATTTTCATAGCCATAATAACCACATACATCCATCATAATCTTCGGAAAGCAAACACACTCTGTAAGCAAATATAAGAGACAACATCATGATTTTATTTGGAGTAGAGCTACAGTTCATGAATGGAGAGGTAAGAGCCAACATACCTATAAGGAGAATGCCAGAAAGCCAACGAGCACCACTACTCTTTCAAAGGCCGAGCAAAACAGACGTAACACTAGCAAAAGCAACCAACACAAGTGAAAACAAAGTGATGGTGGTGACCTCGAGGTAGGGTAAGAACGACGTGCAGTGATTGCACGCCAGTTCCCACATTAATTGTCACCCACCATAGCCAAGTATGGAGCGCACCCAATCTTCCATTCATTTTTCCATAAAATACATAGTTAACCATGTGTTCCACCAAACATATCAATTGTAATTCAAAATCAAATCAGTCCCCCTCCACATTAATCTCATAAGTACTATATGTATGCTCAACACTTAGCACCAAAACATGTCCCACATTTCTTAATAATGGAGGGTTGCGAGGAGGAGGGACCTCCAGTGCTATTACCACTAAAACATATCAATTGTCCACAACATATATCAAGTATACCATAAGTGTGATACACCATAGCTATATGAAAAAATACATGTGTAGCAAGAATGAACAAAGATGCTTATCAAAACAAACATTTTCCTCCTCTTTTTCTTTTCAAATCAAATTGCTAGCACACTCATCATTCATCCATTTCACATGGAAACCGACTTGAATTTCTGGGTTTATTCTCAAACTGTAGAATCATTTTTGCAATGTAGTCATGAGCGCAAAAATAAGAGAAGTGTTCTTTCATCATTATTCACATAATGGGGTCCCACATATTTAGTATATTATTAGATATATATAAGTAATAAGGCATTGCAATCCATTTGAAGGAAAGGATTCCATGTTGCGCTTTTGGGAGTCAGCAGTGGTATCATGGTCAGTACTTCAAGCCTTCACCCCCACAGTCAATTGTTGGAAATCTAAACAATAATACATTTACATTGTTCACATGCCATGTCATGGTAATCATAAGTAATGATTAATTACAAGTTGGGGGAAACAAGGGTGTTACAATNCCCCCCCCCCCCCCCTCAAAGGAACACTGTCCTCAATGTTATTTCTTAGTAACACCTGTCATGCCTTTGTCATTCAACTGCTTCAACATTACCTTCTTATTTCCCCTCATAGTCTAGTCCTTTTCCAGATCCTCAACAATCATCGTATGTCTACAACATTTCGAACAACAAGCATGTCAATTCACAATTTTGTGCATAAACATTTTAATATTGTTCATAATTTAAGAGGAAATTTTCATAATCCAACACATTACTTATCTACGCAGTTCATGTATCTGCATCCATTTGGTTATCTCGTTAACTTGGCTCATTGTTTTCCTTGACATACCCATTGTGTGCATGATTCCAATAAATAGTTTACAAGAATTATCAAAGTCTCATCTTCCTTGCGGTCACTCACCCTCCAGGCCCAGGCTCAAGCATACCCTTTTATGCTATGTAGTCCCTCGGTCTATCCATCTTTCCTTTCCAAGGATTTCTCACACAATAAGAGTTATAGAGATTTCATCAAGTCTTATAGCTGAGGCATCTGTTGGGCTCGTGATATGATTGATTTAATGATGTTAATTAGATCCTTTTTGGCCGAATATGTATATGTGTTTTCCTATTTTGAAGATTTTTTGAAGAGCTTTCGTGTCAAATCACTATGATTCATACCAGGTAAGCGTGATTCATGTTTTGTGTGTCACAAGGCAAAATTGCAGCTTGTGTTTGCATCTGACACTCCATACGGTACTCCATCCGACACTCAGTCGGATACTCCATTTGACACTCTGTCCGACACTCCGTCCTGCACAAAAACCATGGGAAATTTGGCGGTTATCATATTGACAACCAGCGATGGGTGAATCAGAGACATGAGTTTTTCTTGTGCTCATGGCCTCCAACTACTGAGCTTCTGACAACTCGATTTGGGTTGTTATGCTGGGCGATTATTGGCTCACCTTATTTCTAGAAGCCACCGACAGTTAGGGCATATTAAATGTGATTTGTTGTTTTTAGAGAAGGCCGACCCTTCCAGTGGTCGACCTCTCAGCTTGTTAACTTATAAATACCACCTCAATGGTCATATAGATAGAGTTAGAGAGAAAAAAACAATTCAGCTATGTTTTTCTATTTTCATATACATTTTGCTAAAACTATGTAAAGACTGTGTTTTTTATTTTAATGTTGAATCCGTGTTATTGAGATCGTGGTTCGTCTTTGAAGATTAACCATGACTTGATGGGGGGGGGGCACCAGTAGTCTGGGTGGATATCCAATTAGTTTTCTCGTGAATTGAGTACTGTAGTTGTCATTTTATTCATTTCCTGTACATGAGTTTTTCATTATGCTTCTTTACTGTATAACTTGTTGTTTATAATTTAATTAGTTTAGTTCAGTTTTGCAGGTTATTATGGAGGCTATTGTTAATATGCAATGACCTGTTAGTTGATAGGAGATAACCTTGCAATCTTAGATACTAACCCTGTGTATAATTAGATGATAGATTAGATTTTCTTTATGCTGAAACAAAGTTTAAAACAAAGTTAGAACATAGTTTCTAGTTCATGGTTTCTTTGGCAAGTTTCGGTGGATGGATAGTTGTTAGTTTTCTTATCTAATTGTTGTTTAGTTTTGCTCATTTAATTGTTAGTTAGTTTGCTTATTTTCATATGCTGAAATAATATTTAATTTCTGTTTTATGAGTATTTCCTATTTCTCAATTTGAATTGTTAGAATAGAATTAGTTCAGTTTATTTTCATGCAATTTCCTTTTCTAGATTTAGGTTGTAATTTCAATTCAAAGTTTATTATTGAATTTAGTTTTCAGTTATGAATCTTGGTATGAATTTTCTTAATTAGTATAGAAGGCAATTGAATTTACTAGAATAGTGTTTTTTACTGTTGATGATTAACGCATGATTGAATAATCACATGGATATGCAGGATAGTTGATGTTGCTTCTATAATGGCTAAGTTCTCATTGGATTGTCTAATTCACACTTTTCACTTTGCTATCGAAGTCAATATCAAGTTTATTCCTCTTGAATTAACGTTCATTGTTAAGTGTCATCGTGATATTATAAGACACCGGAGACATAACCATCAACACTATGTTTGAGTTTTCTTGCTTTCATAGATACTTTCCTTGCTTTTGTAGATTAGAGAATAAGTTTCTTGCTTTTGTAGATTAGAGAATAAGTTTCTTGCTTTAGTAGATTAAATAATAGTTTGCTTATCATAGATTAAAGAGTAGTTTCTAATTATTTTTATTGTCATAATGCTTTCAATTGAGTAGATTAAGATTTCCTTTTTTATAAATTAGAAGTAGTTGTGAATTTTAATTTAAGAATAGAGTTCACTTGATTCTTAGCTTAATTAGTTGTTTATTGAGTAATCTTAATTAGTTTACTTGTTGTAGAAGTTATCATAGGTTAGTTAGTTGTTTGCTTGCTTGTTTACTTGCTTTAATAGAGTAGTTGCTTGCTTGTCTATTTTTCTTTGATAGGGTAGTTGCTTGCTTATTTACTTGCTTTTATAGGATAGTTGCTTATTGAATTTGAGTAGGTTAATTAAAGTAGTTTGTTGTTGTTATTGCTTATTAGGTAGATAGTTTGCTTTTGCTTATTGTCATGATTAAGTTAGTTTGATTTAAGTAGGGTTTTCATTTGTTTTCTTAGGACTATCCATCGATCCTTTGTTCCAAAGTTACTTAGGTTACATAGTTTAAGTTTCTTAGTAGGGTTTGATCATTAGTAGTCTTTGCTTGAGTAGATTAGCCCTTCAATATCTCGTTTCCTTAGGTAGACTATACTACAAGCCTATCTACCTTGGCATATATATTGCTACAACTATAAGTTTACTTACCCCAGGTTGACAATTTAATTGAGGGTTTTTAGTGTGTTTTTAGTACATATAAAACACCCATCAGCATCCCTCTGGATTTTGTTACCACAACACAACATATTCTAGGGCGATCATGGCTTACCACAAGGTTCTCATGTCACAACAGGTCTAACCAACTTCTATAAACCTAGGGAAACCTTTTTGTTTAACAATATTGTTGCATGATATGTCATTTAAGCGATGCTATACCGACGTTAATGCTACGATAATGATGTCCTAGTGATGTTATATCAGTGTTACAGAGATTTTATGTTGACGTTGATGCCATAGACTTGACTTGACGTTGGAATGTCAATTACAGGTTCTCTAGAGATAGTAGTATACAATGTTATGTTCTCCATCTCTTGCTTCATCTAAGAGAATATCTTCACTATAAAATGTGGACAAACAACAATACTGACATTTGAACAACACCCTAATACCAATTTGATGCAAATGAGAGTCCTCTACACGAATTAGTGTAACCAAAACACAAATTGTGATAATTTCACATTAATATGCAAATTCTCTACTTCATAGAACAAAAAGAATGGGAACAATCTCTACTTTATGGGAAAAAATAATTCTTCTTGTAAATCAACTCACCTCACTCTCCATCCAAATCATGATCGGTCAACATACTCTTCATGGACAAGAACACCCCATTCTTGGTCATGATAAGCTATATGAGATAGATTTACAAAGTCCAAGGATAACAAGATATGAGAAACAAATAGATATTGATATTTATTTCTACTTTTGTGTAGACTAAATCTATCATACAAGATAAGGCTGCAATAGAATTGAAAATAGTTAGTTCCGATATTTCTAAGTTTGAACTGGCAAAGTTGGGGGCTCAAACATAACTTATTAGGTATCCAATACAATTTGGAACATTTTTTAAGTTGAATACTAAGAATCCCAATAAATAAAAAAGTACGAAGAACCTCCACATAATTGTTATCATATGGACAAGAACAACCCATTCTTCATCATGATAAGCTACATGAGCCAGACTTGCAAAATCCAATGAAATGAGATTGAGAAACAAATAGAACACATAAGTAAACATGTTTATATTTCTTTCAATATTTCACTACAATCTATATTCATATCTATTTTCACTTTTGTGTATACTAAATGTGTCCTACAACATAAGGTTGTGATGGAATTGAAAATAGTTAATTCCAAGATTTTTAAGTTTGAACTAGACAAGTCTAGCCAACTCAAACATAACTTATTAGGCATCCAATAAAACTTGAAAYGTTTTTTAAGTTGAAGACTA
This sequence comes from Picea engelmannii, assembly GCA_009831015.1. Classification (NCBI taxonomy): domain Eukaryota; kingdom Viridiplantae; phylum Streptophyta; class Pinopsida; order Pinales; family Pinaceae; genus Picea; species Picea engelmannii. The sequence goes on along the minus strand of ML802543.1, from coordinate 143,222 downwards.
AATGCCAAAAAAAAWAAAATYATTTACACAACCATCATTAACTTTRAATCCAGTCTTATAATAAAAAAATACTCAATATTAGAAAATATTCTCACAATAAATGTATAATGTAATATAATTGCACATTTGAAATTGTGGTCAATGATATTTAATTTATCATGGGTTTCATGAGGAGTCCTTTATTGAATTYCACTATATGGACCCAGGCTATATGAAGCACAATGATCTATCTACTCTTCAATCCCAACATTAAAATCAATGTGGTTCACAATTCATAAATCTCCATGAAGGTGGTATGGTAAGTGCTTAACTCCTAAAAATAGTCACCTATGCATATGGATAGCTCAAATGGTTAGTGAAGGTTAATATTCCCTCAATTTGAATACGGGTTCTCAATATGAAGCCCACAATTTACAAATAGATGTTGATACAAGTTTCTAAATTCATGGATTCCATTGTAGTAGATCCCTTATTTTTAATTCCTAATGTGGTAATGGAGATAAAAGTTGTAGACCTTGAGAGTCAAATCCAATATATGATGTAAAATGAAAAGGAGATGATGTAATTATGTCCATTTATAAGATCAATTCCCTATGGGCATTGTTACCCCCTCTCACCTAGGGGTAACTAAAGGATATCATGTCTCATGGCTCGCAATGAAGATAATGATCTTTGATGATGATGATCAATAGTCTCATAGGAAGAAGCCCATCAACCCAAATGCCTCACTCTTCATTAGAACAAATCATCACACATGATCAACATGGCCCATTGGAAGAGGGTGGCCCAACACATTATGAGTTACATTAGTCCTTGTTTAATATAAAGCGTCATTATACTTAATGCATTTGACATATGAGTGAGGATCATGGGTTGAAGTTGGATAATGGATCATAAGCTCAAGAAGTTATTATTTTTTCCTTGTTTCTCCTTGGTGGCCATCATTAGTGTCCTAGTCCCATGTCGTCATTCCTGGGGAAAAGGGTTACTGTTAGGGGTTCCTTGAAAGGGGTACTGTACCATTCTCGATCATACTTACCACTTTTGCATCCATGATATTTCCATTCTCGAACCTTTTGGGTAATGGTGGTTACATGTATGCCAAAAATGTACTTACCTCATTCTCTTGTGATAAGAGGGGCTAAAGGCCCATAGGTAAATTTCACCTCACCAATGATAAAGAAAGAAAGGGATAATGAGGACATTCAAAATCTATAGTGCATACTTGAGCTCTACCCCCTCATTAATGACGATCGCCCTAGTCCTAATGCAAATAAATACATCATCATTAAATAGGACTTGAATATATCCCAAATGAAAAGCAAAGGAAGTGCTAATAAATTCTTGAAACCTTTTTAAGGGGACTCACAAATCAAATAAGTAAAGAAAAATGTAAATTAGGGGGTTGGAATGCAAAAATAATCGAGGAAAGGGTAACACAAGCACCAAGCACACTCTCTATAAAGGCACTCATGGAGGTGAGTCCATATGTTGCCTTGCATGTTAATGATTCCATCACCATGAAGTCATCCCAATACGTTTTCATCCACCATACTTACACTTATATGAGTTTCTTGAGAAATATCCCTCTACCTGGGTACTGGCACACCTAAGATGATCTTTTGATGGCCCTCCCATGCCTAAGATTTCCAAATTGGATAAAGGATCTTTATGTGGCTTATGTATTAAGTGATGGCCTACTTTATATGCTTCTAAGGACTCTTGAACCTCATGATTGTTGGACTTACTTGATTATTTGGCTTTGATTGATTTTGGTGCACCTGACATGGTATTTTGAAGGACATCCCATGCTTTCATCTAGGACATTGTGCATTTTATATAGGGCATGGCACATGTGATGCAAAGCGTTGGGCCACTTGATGACTTGACCCATTCATGTACATCCTTGCACACCTTCTGGACCTTGGACTATGGACATATGAGCTTTCATTTTACAGATATGGTCATATTGGTTGACAGATGGGAAAGAAGCCCACACTTTTGGATAGTGCACCCGAATAATATATATTATATATACATATCAAATTGATCTTGAACTTCATCCAATTCGATTTCTGACTCATCAATATTAGAATTTATATCCAATCCTTCATAATCATTGAAAGGATTGTCCATAACAATCTCTGGGATGTCTAGCAATAAGTCATCATCAATTAAATCATCATCAACATGAAGCATAGGATGTGATCCTATGACTATATGGTCAACTTCATTCTCCCCTTTATATGACACTTCTTCCTGCTTTCCTGCATATTCTTTATCTTGTTTCGGAAAAATATACTTTATAGGCCTTCCTCTTGGATCAAATATAACAAAAAATGACTAACCTACTGCACGTGGCACCTACAAATAAAATACCTACTCACATTGACTTGGAATGACATGGGATATTTATTTGGCTCATACGTATTAGTATTAATCATGGTAAATTCATTAGCACGATTAATAACAGTGCTTTCGTCACCTTGTCACAACAATCTGTACCACATGACCTTAAAGAGAAGTAATTTGAAGGATTTAAATTACATATCCAATATATCTTCCAAATATCCATTGTACCTCAAATCATATGTGATAGGATGTTTTTCACCCCAATGGGAAATATTGATAGCCTGGAAAATTGAAGTGATCCCACTGTCACATGTTGTCTTCTTGTCATCCAACTATTTCGTGTGATATTTTTTACCATTACACCACATAGCTTTGTAATGTTTCATCTTCATGCTTGACATGTTATAAATGCATTGCCAATAACTAATAAATATACGTACAATATAATTTGAGGGACAAAAAGCAACACCAAAATGGGAATTAAAAACTAAAAATCAATCGTAAATGATTACCTTTCTATCTTTTGCACCATATGCTAGATCAATTTCCTTTTGTGTTAGGTTCACATCGTTATCCAAATACTCTCTTCTAATCAAATCTACCACCACACTCCATGACAAACATCATTCTATCTATACCTTCATCTAGTCAAGATTATTTGCAATGTGTAAATGTGATGCATCCCACTCTCCACTACCTAGATAAAGAAAGAAAAATAGATTTAGTGCACTAATCAAGCTTAAAAACATATGTACAAATATATAAATTACAACAAAATCTAATACTTTTCACTTTTATCAATCTACCTTTCTCCAACAACACCTCCCCTTCAATTTTGTTGGTGGAATTGACATCCCAAAGGAGAGGCACATTAATATCAACCAATAATTGGGGTAAATACTCACTAAAATACGCCATGGACTAATATACCATATAGCCTTGAATCATTAAGACCTCAAGATGTGATATTTGTCTAACAAAATCCTTCAATGCTTTCAAGTGCTTCTCCACCAACATCATTGGCCTTGTGTGTACAAGTCCACATATTTCAATCTACATGACTAGGTGTATGAGGTAATGTTCTTATGCATTGAAAAATCTTAGAGGAAGATACTTTTTCATTTCACACAATAAATGAGGAATCTGTCTCTTCCAATACTTTGTATCTTATTTATGAATTCATCTAGATGAAAACCACCTAAAAGTGCAAAGAAATAACATGTCAACATAATTCAAGTGAATTGAATGTCAACAAGTTCTACGAGTAACATTTCAATTATAACTTTTTACATACCTCATGTACTTGTCGAGATCATATATAACTTATTTATGTTATTGTCAAAGTTATTTGGGAGAGATGGAGGTAGAACATATTGTAACAAGGAAAGAAGCATTATCATTTAAATTTGATTAAAAACAAACATCTATTATTACTAACAAATAATGTAAATATATATTTTTTTCGAAGGAAGAAATCGCGGGAAACCCTCTAAGTACTTCCCCACATTTTGTGGATGGTAAACATGGTAAACCATCATTCTGATTATGAGCCTTACCCAGTGGGGACATCGAGTGAGGCCCAACAATTTCAACAAATATAAACAACAGTTGGTCAAGGACTTGACCCCGAGACCTCCTTCGTAATAACAACAACACCCATCCACTTGAGCTAACTCACCGGGATACAAATAATGTATATATATCATAACATGATAAATAATATAAAAAATTCAAACCTTGGTAAAGGCATTCCAGTCATGAGTTTTTTCCCCACCAAAACACCCTTTTCGTCAATACATTATTTATGTTCGAAGAAAAACAAGTGGGAAATTTAATCTTCCATACAACCTCTTTTACAATATCCCTCTCTTTCTCTATTAATAATCATGGAATATTGGTTGGTTGTCCATCAGTATAACAATGAGTCATGTTATATAAACATGATCATGGATCAATAAAATAAAAACAAATGCGGAAATAAAACACAGAAGATACACAATACAGTAGAGACACAAATATACATGGTTCACCTAGTGTGGGCTAGGTCCACCAAAGAAATTGCCAAGTCCTTCCTTTTTATTATCCAGCTAAATGAAGGGATACAACCTACAACACACCAGCTATAACTTCCTCTTATTTCTCTCACAACATCCTCTCTCAGAATACAATATTCACAATGATGCATAGCCACAATACATTTCCCTCATAAAAGAGGGTTTCCTTCTATGGAAAAAAACCCTAACATAACTTCTACCGTCAGATATGCAACCTTAGAATGAACAGTCCAGATTTACTATGAAATTACAATATACATTTACAAGGAAATTTTTCCTTCAGGGGCCCGCTTGCCCCTGGAGCCCCTAGCCATGGGGATGAAACCCCCAGACCTCGTGGGGGGGAAAGCCCCCCCTGTAACCCCCCCGCATGGAGGGGTATACAGTCTTCATGGGGTATAAACATGGCTGAAAACAAAGACCTATGAATCATGAAGATAATCAGGCTCCACAACCAACAATTCAAATGTTGTATTACGTTTGGCTTCCTCCATGTCATTAATAACTATAACAATTTTTTCCTTGTTATTCCTCCTATCTATAATTTTCAATAAGTATTTTGTGACATTCTTTCCAAGATTCATTGTGTCAAACAAATGAGCTACTTGTAGGTTCTCATAGTAGGGAAACTAACTGAATTGGATGGAGTTCCTATGGAGAAAATGCATGTACTTGTTATACAACTCATTTCCTAAACTTATTGAAGGTTTGAATATTGTTTTGGAACCACATATTGAACATGCATATTTACCCTTTGTTTGAATCCCTACAAGATATAGAACAATGTTAATAAAATGCCAAAATATTCAACAAAATATGTGAAGTAATAAAGGATATATATAGTTACATTTCAATTTACATACCACAAATATGTGTTAGCCTCGGTGCATCATGAATTGTCCATGTAAGTATTTCATGGAATTGAAATTGTTTTTGACCTATTGGTTTGGAGATGTCAAACATAGTGACATTAGACCATAAATTTAAAACTCCATCAATAAGAGGCTCAACATAGATATCTCAAACTTGATGCTTACCTAGATATTTGAAAATACAAATAATTAATTCCTTGTACATGCAAAATATGTAACAAAAAAAAATTGAATTGGCATGCTAACATTCATAAAAAGAAATACATGGAACAATTGATGCCAACATTACGTGATCCCTCTTTATTGACATCCAAGGAGGATTATTGTTTATAACAAAAATTGGACAAACCAATTAAATGGATCTGAGCTCTTCAAATGGATTGATACCATCAACAACTATTGACATTATAACTTTACGAGGTTCTTCTTTAAAAATGGGCCATCTTTCATCGATCTCCCTAAATGCGGAACCATCTCTAGGGATTCACATTACACCATATTCACTTCTCTTATGTGCACAATAATTCATAAAGTATTTTATGTTTTTCAACCTAAACAATCATTCTAAATGTGGAATTATGGGGATACGATGAAGAACTTTGTGGGGCACCTTATTTATTACCTGATTAGTTTGATATATATTAATTCCACATTTATGGATTCAAAATTTTTGCATGTTGTCCATAACATATATGATCATTAGGATATGCACCAACTGTGTGATACTCCATTCCTATATCTTTCATAATAACACACAATTCTCAGTATGTACGAGGTAAATTTTTGACATTGGTAGGAAAATATCACCTAACAATCTACAAGAAAAAATAATTTAATATAATGGATAATGGATATTAAGGGCATATATATTACAATCACAAAAAGATACAAAAACTTATTATTTGTTACTTGATCAATTCGATATATACTAATTCCACATTTATGGATTCAAACTTTGTTGCATGTTGTCCATAATATATATGATCATTAGGATATGCATCAAGTGTGTGATACCCCATTCCTATATATTTCATAATAACACACAATTCTCAGTATGTACGAGGTAAATTTTTGACAGTGGTAGGAAAATATCACCTAACAATCTACAAGAAAAAATAATTTAATATAATGGATAATGGATATTAAGGGCCTATATATTACAATCACAAAAAAAGAGAAGACAAAAACTTATATTATGATATAGAATCATCTTGCACACCTTAGGAGCTATGTTGTACATGTTTGAAATAACATTAAATTCCTTCAAGTTGACCAACAACAAAATAGTAGAGCGAAGACTTGTCTTTGAGTCTTTATATAGGGATTTTTTTGCCTTATCAATCGATATACATCATGAATATATTCATAGATATCATCGATGGGTGCATTCTCATCCATGGAAACAAAGGTGTCATGGATAAACCTATTTATCCCTTCAATCTCAATAATATCAATATCATTTTCTTTCATATGATTAGCTATAATTCTATTACCTTCACCATCTCTACTACAAATTGTAGCATTAGAAATTCCAAGAATAGGTGCTTTTCTCTTTGTAATTACAAATAAATAAATATAATTAATAAATGTCTATTGGTCTATGAGCCTAATTCGAAATTTGTGCCATCTTTTACGTATGTGCTATCTTCTATTCCCAACTTTTCTATTAGTGATTCTATTCTAGTTTCTTCTTCAGATGATGACAGTGGGGATGAAAATCCACCTCTTCATTCTCACCTTCCTCCTATTGGGTATGTTGAATATGAACATGCACTAGCACCATCGCTTCCCAAATTGGTCTACACAACACCAAAAGTAGTTGTTTATGTTGTCAGTGATCCTATGGATCACTTTTTTACACGTTCACAGTTCTAGCGAGCCTCCTCTCTTTTGGCTCAATTTTCAGAGACTCGTGATCCAAAAAAAATGTAAAATTTTCTATCCATCTAGATTGGGACATGGAAATGAATGAAGAATATAATTCCTTGATGGTGAATGATACTTGGGATCTTGTACCTCTTCCGAGAGGAATAAAACTTGCCAAATGTAAATGGGTGTATATAACTAAGTATGTATCAATGGAAGTGTTGAAAGATGTAAGGCATGGTTAGTTGTTAAAGGATTTTCTCATGTTGAAGGGATTAACTATAATGAAACCTTTTCCCTAGTAGCCAAATTAAATTACATCCACCTTGTTCTATCCCTTACCCCATCACATAAATGGGAGGTCCATCAATTGGATGTTAATTTCGCCTTCTTGCGTGAGGACTTGCAAGAAGAAATTTACATGGAACAACCTCCTTTCTATGTTCAGAATGACTCCAACTTTGTTTTCCCCTTTAATAAATCTCTCTATGGTCTTAAGAAATCCCCTTGGACTTGGTATGATAAAATAGATAGCTTTCTTCTTGACATTAGATTTTCTATATGTCATTCTGACCTTAAATGATTGTACCAAAAAAGTAGGTAACCATCTAATAATACTTTTTCTTCATGCTGATGACCTTATTGTTATTGGTAATGACCCCAAACTTTTAAGCTATGTGAAATCCAACCTTAAGAATAAATTTGAAAGGATAGACTTAGGTTATTTGCATTATTTCTTTGGCCTCTAAGTATTGAAAACCAAATAATTTCCCTTTCCTAATCTAAGTATGCATGTGACCTTATTTTCCTCTTTTACATGGAATATTATAAAACAACCCCATCTCCCTTTCATCCTAGTGTCGAACTTGTTTCCACTTGTACTACACCCGAAGTAGATGCTACTTTGTACCGTCAATTAACTAGTAGTCTTTTGTCTTTGACTCATACCCATCTTGATGTTTCCTTTGCTATTGGTCTTCTTGCTTGGTATATGCAAACGTCCCATGAAATACATTCAAAAGAAACAAAAAAGATACTTCGGTATATATAGGGTATAGTTTAATTTGGGATACATTATAGTTCAAGGGGTAATCCTTTGTTAGTTGGTTTCATTGATTCCAATTGGGTTGGTGACCCTCATGATCGAAAGTCTATTGTAGGTTATATTTTCAATCTTGGTTCCGAACCTATCACTTAGGATTGTAACAAAAAACAATTTCTTTCTCTTGCTTCAATAGTAGCAGAGCATAGAAACACTTACTACTATCCAAGAAGCCTTTTGGTTTCGACATATCCTTTAAGAGTTTAGATTATAGAAACATTCGACCACACTTTAGTGTGACAATCAGAGTTCCATCAAGCTTGCCAAAGATCTAGTTCAACATTATCACAACAAAAACATTGAGCTACACATGCACTTCATCAAAAAGATTATTAACGATCACATTCTCGAAGTGCTCTTTTTCCCTACAAATGATCAAGTTGTAGACTTTTTCACACAATCTCTTATAAAAGAAAAGTTTTCCAAACTTTGATCTATGTTATGAGTTGAGGAAGTTGTCTTTAAGGGGGGATAGGCTCTAATGCCTCCTTCCTTACAAATCCTTCAATCATATCTCAAATTGTTCTTAAGGGGGGATGTTAGGGATATTTAGAAACTTGGGAGTTAGTTAAGATCAACATGGTCAAGTGCATATTTTAGAAGTGAAGTTTTCCAAACTTTGATCTATGTTAGGACTTCAATAAGTTTCCATTAAGGGGGGGTAGTCTCAAATGCCTCCTTCCTTCTCTTATTGTGTCACCTTCGTAAATCCTTCAATCCTATCCCAATTTGTTCTTAAGGGGGGATGCTAGGATATTTAGACACTTAAGAGTTAGTTAAGATCAAATTAGTCTAATGCATCTTTAGGTAAAGTGTGTTTCCTTAGTATGAATTTGTATGTATGTAATCATACGATCATGATATGTTCTGGACATAAAGTGATATGATTCTCCTCAACACTAATCGCTATATTGATCCATGGATTAATACTCAATTGGTCTATGATCTCTATTTAAAGATCATGCAGGGTCATTTTTTGATGATTGATTATGATAAACTCATATAATATATTGCCTTGAGTGGCCATTTTGGGTGGGGTTGTGGATTGTTTCCCACTTTGATAGTTTTAACCACACAATGCATTGGTGTACTAATCTTTGATATGTTTGTGTGAGTGGTTGTTTAATGTATTTGACCTATGTGTAAATACCTTGTTTCTCACACATTAAAAAATTGTTGGATGATTTAGTAGAGATTTTTACAAATGATATGCTAGTGGGAATGGATCCCACAAAAAGTATTTCATGGAAAATTGACTTGATTCCAAGATCAAGTCTACCTAATAAGGCTCCTTACCAAATGAATCTCGCGAAGAGTGAAGTAAATAGGCAAGAAAAGGAATTAGTAGACAAGGGATTGATCCAAGATAGTATTGACACTGAAGAAGGGTGGTGAATGGAAAATGTGCATTGATTCATCAGATATTAACAATGTTACTATCAAGTATCGGTTTCCTTTACTAAGAATGGAGGGCCTCATGGATTGTTTGAGTGGGGCGAAGTACTTTTCAAAGATAGATTTCAAGAGTGGATATAATTTGGATAAGGGAAGGTCATTATTGGAAGACAACATTCAATATGAAGGATGCACTGTTTGAATGGTTGGTTATGTCATTTGTATTAACCAATGTACCTACTACGTTTGTGATGTTGATGATTGAGGTATTGAAGCCATTTTTTGGAAATTTTGTCATCATGTATCTTGATGATATTCTAATTTTTAGCAGGTCTAAATGATCCGGATTGGATCATTATATAAGTCCTCATCTATCTCAGTACTTTCTGGGTGGAAAAATAAGAGGAATGATCTTGCAAATCCATTTTAACGGCAGGTCCAAAAAATCATCTAAATTCTTCGAGGGCCATTTTAAGGCATCAAATGGAATTTTTTTTAGGTCCAAACCTACTTTGCAAGAAGATTACATATTCTAGACACCAAGACTTTTCAAACGGAGCAAGAATTTCCTCAATCAAAATTTGTATGTGAAATTTATGCCTCTCGCAAGTTGACCTACTATGCTTACCACCATGGTATGAGTAGATGCCATGTCAACCCCCATTACTCAAAATGTGTGGGGCTATCCACGTGTGGAATTTCAATAAGATTATAGAAGGTTTAAACCTTATCACTATTTTAGGGTTGAGGAAGTCAAAATCCTAACCCTAGATGAATATCGGGCTATGTTAAATATCGGGTTGCTAGGAGAAGGGGTTCCATTCTTTCGTATTGTACTTGTCCCATAGTTGAGTAGAGAATCCAAGTAGTGGTATTTTGAGAGGATATCAGAGGAGATAGGAGATCCTATAGCATCCATTCAGGTCACAGTGTCAAAGGAAAATCCATAGTGAGTTCCTCTTTCTTTGTACTTGTTTTCCATAACTAAAGAAAAGAGAGAAAAGCATAGGCCTCACCTTCTAGTTGGGATTTCTCCCATATTGGGTTTCCTAGAATACATATTGTGTTCAATTATGTGGATGGTGTGTAGGTTTTTTCATATTCTTTCATTTTCATATTTAGTTAGTTTCATAAATTTAAGCAACGTTAGTAATTAACTAATTTGGGTTCTAAGGAAATAAACTACAAAAATATAATATTTCATAATAGTTTAAGATATGTAGTGACAAACTATTCCGGTGGAATATCCATGACAATTTAAAGATTGTATTGGTATTAGAGTATTTTTCTTTGGGATATCTGTGAAAAGTTGTAGGATCTAGGAATTGGCTTCAAAACAAAGTCGTTGAACCCTAGCAATGGCAAATGAGTTTGTTCACAACAACCCTTGAGATCCAACAAAAGAGTGATTTGCAAGGCTAGAAGAGAAATTCACCGAAATTTATTGCAATATGTTCCTCCTCATGGTGGATCTTGTAAACAAGCTCAAAATGTTCAAGGACATTAGAGGCTCTAACTCAGAGATCAAATCAGAGGGGAAATGACCTAGAAAAGGAGTTGAGGAAAGAGCTCGAGAACGAGCAACCAAGTTCCAATGTCGTTACCCCTTCACAATATTTATTTAAAATGGAATAAAAAGTGGATATCAAGCCATACCAAGGTGAGATCAATGCATTAAAGTTGAATAATTGGTTTCAACAATCAGAGGTCTATTTCAGTGTTCACAATATAGATGAGGAGCAAAATATTTCTTTTTCTTGACTGAAATTAGAGGGCCATGCATTAACCTAGTGGGAAAGTCATACAAAGACACTTAGGCTAGAGGGTGATCCACTAGTTACCAAGTAAGAGGATTTAGAAACCATCATTAAGTCTTAGTTATACCCTATTCGGTATGTAGAGGACCAATGGATCCATTGACATTACTTCAGGAAAAGGCAGGGGTAGAGTTTGTAAGAGTACACCACCAAATTCAAAAAGATGGCTATCATGATGGGTATCCCACCAAAGAACCCAGATGGACTCCTCAAGTATCTAGGGGTTCTACACAGTCATATGTGGAAGCAAGTGATGCTAGTTATCCCTAGAAATTTTGGATAAATGGGGGACAATTCTCTTCAAGACCAATACAGTTTATGAGGCATGTGTGCAAGGACAATTTCTAGAAAATATAGGCTAGAAGAAAGGACAACCATGTGGTTCCAAATAGAAAGAAAACCAAGACGCTTCCAAGGAGGGAAAGAAGAAGTGGAAATGGAAAGACAAGAAGGCAATAGACATTGCACATCAGTGCAAGTATCCAAGTAACCACTGCAATATCGATGGCCACGTTGAGGAAAAGTGTTGTAAACTAGATCCAGATATGAACCCTAAGAATCGTAAGAACAATTCCAAGAAGAAGAACCTTCTAGTCACAGATTCAAGCAATTAGGTAGAGAGCATCTCATATGTGGATGAGAATATTTTTTGCACTTCAGTGCATAAGGAGGTGAATCCAAGTAGCCTTCACCACAAGAAAGAGAAGGAGATGACAAAAATATTCTATATCAAGATCTAGGTCAAGAAGACCAAGGTAGATTCTCTATTTGATTCTGATTTGTAGGCCAATCTCATAGAGCTGACATGGTTAACAATATTAGGTTGGACATTCATGATCATCCTAGCCCATATCCGTTGGGGTGGGTAAACAAGGATGTAGTTATCAAGATCATAAAACAGTGTAAGATCAAATTTGTTGTGAGTGCACATTTTATTGATGAAGTGGAGTTATATGTATTACCCCTTGACGTGAGTGGTGTAGTGTTTGGAAGCCCCTACATGTATATGAGGGATGAAACATTCACACACAGAGAAAATCGATACCACTTTATCAAGGATCATAAGTCTTTCATCATCGATACACATAAAGGTAAATCGAAGATCTCATTGATAAGTGTCAACTGAGACAAAAAGTTGATTACTTCAAGTAAGAAGTATGTTTTTCTTTCCTTATGAGAGAATCAATCAGGTGATGAATCGATAAAATTAAAGGCATCCCTAGAGGGATGTACTAAAAAGTAGAAACAATAGTTGAAGAAGTTGTTGCAGGGATACATAGGAGTGCTCCAAGAGCCTAAAGGACTACCACCTAAAAGGGAAGTGGCGAATGAGATATAGTTGTTGCATGACTTGTTGATGTTTGTAGCATGAAACATGTACTTTCAAACATATCTAAGTGTCTAGACATGTGGAAGTCATCCAAAGCCTTTAACCTTAGTAATTTACTTTAATTAAAGGAATTATTAAAGTAAAGTGCTTTTTATAATTAAAGTGAGTTTAATTTAATGATATGTTAAGGTTATTAGAATTAGTGAATTGAATGAATCTTATCCATTGATCTCAAGTGAGTTCCTATCTAATCTCAACCATTAATCACTTTGGAGATTAGTGTTACGTTTGATTCGGTCATAACTCAAAATTCTAAAAGCAAAGCTAGATGAAGGAGAAAGATATCCACTTGAGAGAAAAGAACGACTTTTGCTCAAGTGCTTGAGTCATGAAGGAATGTGACTCAAGGGGATCTCAACAAGGGTGAAGAAGGAATTTCATCTAGATATCAAGTCCAAAGGAGGAAAGTGCAAGTAGTGCAATAAGAGGAGAAAACAAAACAACCAGAAATTGAAGGATATATTTTTGGGTAGTCCAGTAGTAGATATGAGGTTATACCAGTGGACAGATCTAGCAGATTTGAGGTACCAGTAGGAAGATCTAGAAGATCTAAGGTACCAATAGGTAGATCTAGCATATATGAAGTACCAACGGATAGATCTAGTGCATATATGAGGTATCAATAGGAAGATCTAGCGGATATGAGGTACCAACGAACAAATCTAGCAGATATGAGGTACCAGTGGAAAAATCTAATGTAAATATGAGGTACCAACGGGAATTCTAGCGGATCTAAAGTAAAAACATGCAGATATGAGGTATCAACAGGTAGATCTAGCATATCCAAGGTACCAGTGGACAAATCTAGTGTATATATGAGGTACCAACATGAATGGTAGCACATCTAAAGTAAAAACATGCAGATTTGAGGTATCAGCAGGTAGATGGAGCAGATATAAGGTATCAACTGATAGATATTGAAAATCTAAGGACCAATAGGCAGATCTAGTGTAGATATGAGCATTCAACAAGAAAATATGGGAAAACCAAGCAGAGGATTTCTTCAGCAAAGGGCCAAAGTTGCTAGGTTTGATGTAATTTGTATTTTTCCTTAGTGGGCGATTTTCCCAATAAGGGAGCCCTTGTAAGCTTGGAGTCATTATTAATGAAAAGACGATTTTAAGGGAAAAATTGGTGTGTGCATGCTTGAAGTTTGGTTTTGGTTTGCTTTCATTGTTTTATTTCCATCCAATATATTTTATTTTGTGTTGTAATTTAATTATCAACAAGGAAAAACACAAGGTAGTAATTTATATAGGTGTTGGGGATAGTGATATTTTTCAACATGGTATCAGAGCATGATAGGTTCAACGTGGTATCATAGCTTGCACTCTTAGAGGGAGACTGATCTATAAACGGAAGGCTTATAGCATATCCATCTCACTAACATGGAAATATCTGTAAAATGAATATGATCTTAGCTCTTTGGATGATAGGAAATACTTGACCAATCAAGCCATATGTCGAGTCCTCTTAAATACAAATGACATCCACTACCCGGAATTCAAGTCGGGGAAATGAGAAGGAAGGAATACAAGTTGAGTCAGAATCCAAGCAATTTGACCAAGTTGAATTGACCTAAGTCGGGTCGACCAAGGGATGATTGTTGGTCGAATGAAAAAGGGAACTTGACCAAAGGGGAATCCAAGTCGAAGGGGGTCAACCCATGGCTAAACCAAATATATAAGAGGTGGATTCAAAAACCAATTATGAAGGGAAACCCTCTGCACATCGGAATCAGTGACCAACAACTGAGAATAAATTTCTAGGGGAAAATTTGATCACCAATGGTGTGTAAAAATGTTTGGAAAATTATTTTTAAAAACCCACAATGCAGAAAAATGTCTAGGGTGATTTTGGCAACCTAGAACAACAAAAAAATGTATGGGAGTCGATTTTTAACATTCACTAACAAGGAAAAACGTATAGCAGTCGACTTGAGTATTCACGGACAATGAAAAACGTGTGGAAGTCGACTTGAGCATTCACGGAGAATGAAAAATGTATGGGGGGTGAAATTGATAGCAGGCGAATTGCCAAAACGTGTATATGGTCTGTGGGTAGCTAGAAAATACCCAGACAACCCCAAGTTTCTGAAGATACTATGTGTATGATTTATGGGCAAAAGGAAAACATGTGACTATGGTTAAAGAGCTATTAGGCTGGTTTACGAACCCATAACGACCATATTCATATAAAACGAGCTCAAGTCCAAATTGGTATGAAATTCCATTTGTTAAATAAAACATAGACAACCATTAAGTTACATTGCACACATTAACCACTCATGAACAGTACAACCACAAACAATCATCGCGCATAAATTTAGAATTTACCTTGGAAACCAAAACGGGAAAACCAACATTTTATGGCTTCGGCCAGGCCTTATTTATTCAACAATGGGAAAGTTACATGCTCTTTGGTTCATCTCTATGCTCCTCAGTGACATCTGGGAAGTCTCTCTACATCATTCAAAGCCAAAGAACCCATTTCTCATTGTGGAGATATATGTTATATAATGTTGAGTCGACTAGGAGGATAGCTAGAAGGTTAGACATCCCTAACGCTTTAGCTTCTCTCAAGTTTGTTTATCCTTCTTTTGTTTATTTGTTTGTCTTTTCTCACACGTGGAAAAGGTATTATAAACATCTCATTAATTATTTTATACAATAATTTATTTCCCAACTTTACATACATTACATAAAAAAATGGACATCAATCTCCTTCTTCATCCATAGCCTTAAACTTTGCATGTACTGGTCATCTTAGAGTCCTGTGACGATAACCAATTATTTTTGGATCTGATTTGAATCAAACCTCCCCATTGGGAGGCTTTTGGTCCCCAAAAGCTTCCAAGGATAGATGAGGGAACTTGTTGGTGATCTGGTTCCTTTCATACACTTTTCTTTCCTTGCAGCCTGCCCTTTGAGACCAATCTGCCACATTTCTTTCCATCCTCTGTGAGTCGTCCAATCCTTCTGCTGCAGAAATTTTTCTTCCTTCAACTCCTCAAGTCCATTAGGTGCAAGGTCTTCAATAATCAGAAGAACCTGATGTTCTTCCTCCTCATCCAACATGAAGGGTTCAAACAACTTCAATTTTTCTGCGTTCACCACTGAGTTGATCTGCATATAAGGTGTAAGTTTCAGTCTGAAGGTGTTCTCGTTCATTTGATCAATGATCTCAAATGGTCCATATATAAGGGAATTGAGTTTATTTGTTTCTCATTGCAGTCGCTCCTTACAACTATAGAGCCATACCTTGTCTCCAACATGGAACTTATGATATTCCCTCTGTTGATCATGTCTAGATTTGTACAATTGTTGGCTCTTATTGAGTTTCTCTTGAACCCTTATATGTATCTGCCTGAACTTATCCATGAATGTGATTTCCTTCTGCTCTTCCCCTTGTAGTATTGTTTCTTCCTTCCTTTGTCCATAAACAATATCAAATGGTGAAGGAGGTAAATAACCAAAACAAGTCTCGAAAGGAGACTTATTGGTGGAATAATGAAGTGCTCTATTGTAAGAATGTTGCATGTAGACTATCTTCTCATCCCAAGTCTTTGGATGTTTGTTGTTGTATCCTTTCATCAATTGCACCAACGTCCTGTTTACTACCTTGATTTGTCCATCAATGTGAGGATGTAAGGTATTGGAGTACTTCAACTTCATATCCATTTTTTCCAAAAGCGTTGTCCAAAATATTCCCAAGAACCTATTGTCCCTATCAAACATGATGGAAGTTGGCAATCCGAAATGTACCCAGACATGGATGAAAAATATTTCAGTTGCTTCCCGTCTGGAGATTGTCTTCTTATAGGGAGTGAGCACACACATTTTGTTGAAATGGTCCACCACAACAAACAAGTAGTCATGGCCTCTATAAGTCATAGGTAAACCTCCAACAAAATCAATGGTGATGCTCTCCCAAGGTATGCTTGGCACTGTCAATGGCATCTACAAGCCAAGTTTTCAGTTGCTTGCTTGCTAGTGCTTCAAAGAACACATCCTTTAACAAACTTTTCCACCTACTCTTGCATCTTTGGCCAATACACATATTGCTGCAAATTTTCCATTGTCTTTGTCATGCCAAAATGTCCAATAACCCTAGAAGTGTGTGCTTCTCTCATCAATTGAACTCTTCTACCCCAAGGTATGCATAGTTTGTCGAGTTTGTACAACAACCCATCTTGAAGGTGGTATTCATTTCCTTCCATGACAATGACCAAACTCTCCTTTAGATTCTTGTAGACTCCTCTAAAATCTTTATCTCCCTCATAATATTCACTCAGAAGTTCATGAGTGAAAGGATCAAGATGCATTATCATTCCAATTGTTGCAATCTTCTTCAGAGGTGGTTGAGAGAGCATGTTATATGCTAGTCTATTTGTGACTCCTTTCTTTTACTTAATCAATAAATGAAATTGTTGCAAGAAACCTAGCCACTTGTAATGTCTCACCTGTTGCATCTTGCTCTGACTTTGTATATATTGAAGGGGATGATGATCTTTTTGTATGATAGTCTATTTTCTTAAGAGGTAATGCTTCCACTTATTTACTGCTTGTACAATAGCAAATAAATCTTTATCATATGTGGGATAGTAAAGTAATTCTCCATGAAACAACTCTGAATGGTAGCACACATGCCTTCCTCCTTGCATGAGTGCTTCTCCTAATGCATATCCACTAACATCAATCTCTATCTCAAAAGGTCGTTGAAGTTTTGGCATGGCTAACATTGGAGAATCACTGATTTTTTTCTTCAAGTATTCAAATGCTCTTTTTTGTGTCTTATCCCAATGAAATCTCTTTCCCTTGGAAATTATGTTATGTGATGGTGCTCCTACTATGGAGAAGTTTAAAATGAATTTCCTTAAACACCGAGTTTCTCCCATGAAACTCTTGACCTCTGTCACATTGGTGGGAATAGGCCATTGGGCGATGGTTGCAATCTTCTTTGGATCTACCCTAAGCTCTCCTCCTCCAATAATGTGTCCAAGATATATCAAGGAATTCTTTCCAAACTCACACTTCTGCAAGTTGGAAATCAATTGATTCTTCTTCAAGGTCTCTAGAACCCGTGTTGCATGTGAGAAGTACTCTTTCTAAGTATTATTGAAGATTATTATGTCATCCAGATATACCATTACAAAATAATCAATGAAGGGATGTAGCACATCATTCATCAGTCTAATAAACGTTGCAGGTGCATTGCATAATACAAAAGGAATTACTAACCACTCGTACAAACCTTGTCTTGTTTTGAACATTGGCTTCCACACATATTTTTCTTTGATCCTCACTTGGTGGTAACCTGACTTGAGGTCCATCTTAGTGAAGAATTTGGCTTGTTGCAGTTGATCCAACAAGTCATCAATCCTTGGCAAAGAATACATCTTCTTGATGGTGATCTTATTCAGGGCACGATAGTCAATGCACATTATCCAGCTTCCATATTTATTTAGCACCATGATGATGGGTGAACCACATGGTGATGTACTAGGTCTGATGACTCCTTGCTCCAAAAAATGTTGCAGATGATTCCTTCATCTTCTTTGATGACAAACTACCTATATAGCCAAATGTTAGGTAATGGTGACTCTGACAACAATTTATTCTCATGTTCAACCTCTCTCTTGGGTGGCAGTCCCTGAGGCTCTTGAAATACTTCTATGTAGGATTCAATTAGTTTTTGTAGTGTTTGATGTTGCTCGCCACTACATCCTTCCAAGGATGCCTTCATATCAAATGTGTTTCCTTCTCCTTGCTGTTTTCTTTCTCTCATGAACAACAAGACAAAATTCTTTGTATTGCCCGTGATTCTTCTTACTTGATGAGCACTGATTAAAGAGAGCTTATCTTTGTCCTTGTGTGCATTTATGGCATAACCTTTTCCTTCCTTGACTAGTCTATAACAGTTTTCTCTCCTTCTGAAAATGACATCCCTCATGTACAAATATGGACTTCCCAAGATGACTCAACATATGTATAGAGCAACCACATCTGCAACTACTTCATCAACAAAGTTTTGATTGATGTAAAACTTATATTTGCATTGTTTTCTCACTTTCAATTCCACATATTTCCTTACCCAGCCTAGGGGGTATGGATGTGGATGATCTTGAGTCTCTAGACCATGATTCTCAACCAATTGTCTAGAGATCAAGTTGGATTGTGAACCAGGATCGAACAAACAATCCACCTTCCTTTGCTTCATGTGGATTTTAATGCAAAAAAGTTCAGTCATTTCCTTATCCTCCTTGTGATTGCAACCAACTAATGCCACCTCTTTATGGATATTGGTGGAATTAATATTCCCTTATGGGTCTGATGTGCTATCCACATATTCCTTGACATCCACTAATATTAATGTTTTTTTCTTCTTTTTTCTGAAAATATTTGAGGTGCTTTTCAGGGTGTAGTTTGTAACACACACATGGTGGGGGCGTCAAAATTTCACTCTTCTTAGGAGAATCAAAACCCCCATTCAGGGTTTCTATCCCATTCTTCTCTTCTAGAGCTTTCCATCCATGGTCTCCATGCTCTGAACCGAGATTAGAGATGGCATGTAGCCTCTCCCAAGTTATTTGGGTTCTTCCATCCATCTATACTCGCATATGACCGCAGGCTATGCCAGATGCCAAGAAAACCACCACGTGAATCCTCTGTAGTGGAAAATCTCCAAAGTTCACAATCCTATGCCACATGTCCTCAGAAATTTTGACGGCCCTGATTGACTTTGGGACTTCGACATTCGAGAGTTTCGAATGCTCCAAAGAATTTTCTTCCCGAAGTACTCCATACCCAGAATTACAGATCGAGCGCCATGCATCCCTCGTGATCGATGGTTATGATCTACTTCAGGACTTCAACGTTTGGGAGTTTTGAACACTCCAAACCCTTTTTCCTCTGAATTACTTTGTACCCGGAGTTACAGATTGAGCACCACACGTCCCTCATGATCGACGACTATGATCTACTTCTGGACTTCGACGTTGGGGAGTTTCAAACACTCCAAAGCCTTTTTCCTTCGAAGTACTTCGTACCCAGAGTTACAGATCAAATGCCACTTGTTTTCCCTGATAAACAGTTGATATCTGTCCTTTTACCCGCTTTGGGCAACTTGTAGCCAACACTTCTCTCTTTCCTCTGAAGTGCTCAGTACCTGGAGTTACAGATCGGGCGCCACACATTTTATTCCAATGGACGATTCAGATGAACTTCGGCTCTCTGGCCTTCGGGAGTTCTTGTTCAACACACTCCCTTTTCTTTCGAAGTAACATTCCTCCAAAATGGCAGATATTCTGCCACACACCCCTTCCAACAAACGACTGGGATGACTTCGAGACTCCGACCTTCGGAAATCCTCATGCCTTCACACTTCGATTCTCCCAGAGTGACTTCTCTCCAGAGTGCAGGATCTAATGACACATGTCTCTTTAGCTTGGACGGGTTAGATCTGCTTTGGCTCCCGGCTCTTCGAGATTTTTGCAATGCAAACTCCTCTTTTCTCCTGGAGTCAGTCAGCGTCGGGCTGACAACAGCCTCAATATGATGGTCCAAGAGTATCTAGGTGACCCTAGAGATCTACAAATCGCAACTTTCGTTCAAGGGTCCCTTGGGTCCCAGTGTGTGCCACTTCAAGAGGGACACCTGGCAATGATGTAACTCGACACATGGGCCCCCACATGAACTCGATGTAATACACATGTCCCCTCAATCGAATGGTCATGAGGAATCCTGAAGGATCCTTAGATCCACAGTCCACATTAACTTCAGGACTTTGGGGGGTTTGGTGTCACCAAACCTCTGTCCTCCCGAAGTGGTCAACGTCGGGCTGACTATATCGTAAATCCAACGGTCGGGATAATCCCCAAGAATCCTCAAATCTACGGCCCATATTAACTTCGGGACTTTAGGGGTTTTGGCATTACCAATCCTCGATCCTCCTGAAGTGGTCAACATCAGGTTGCCTGTATCATAGATCCAACAGACGGGATAGTTCCAGGGCATCCTCAGATCTATGACCCAGATTAAATTCGGGACTTTAGGGTAATTCTCCTCCCATAGGGAGAATATGCTCGATTCAACAGACCCGTGAAGTTTGAAGGGTTCTAAGGGTTAACACCTGCGTTCTTTCTCAAGATTCGACGATCGTGAAGAACTTCGGCTTCTCCTGAACTAATCTCATCCATTCATCTTCCAAACGAAATGATCTCTCCTTTTGGGACTTAAATATCACTATCCTACCTAAGCTTTGTCAGCTCCTTAAGTACTTAGGTATTTTGCGCTAATTCTCCTGAACTTAACACTTAGAGAAATCCTCCGCGCACCCCTTGCTCTCATTTATCAACTCTAGAATTAAAGGGGGTTCTCGATCTCTGAACGCCTCACAGAGACTCTATACATACATGCACTACCTCTCATGAGGCTATGCCCCAAGGTCAACAAATTCACATTTCATTTATTTTAACTTGAGCCACCACGGGGCTCAGGCATTTACGTGTATAAGTCAGAGAATTCCTTATTTTCTTAAATATACAATTTCGGTAGAATTAGAGGGATACACTATAACCATTGAGAAAACATGCACATCCCTACAACATTCATACGATATCGAACTTTAATTCACAGTTACCGCTTAAATATACATGATATGAGAATACTTATCTATTACATGTTGTAGCCAACTAATTGACTGTGGGTGTTCATCCTTCCACCCAAACATATGCTCAAAGGCCTTCATTCTTAGCACTTTGGCCACCCCCGTGCCAAGCCATGATATCACCAAGGAATTTATGCCAATTCTCATCGACCCTTTATCTTTCTCATCTTCTGCGAGGTTTATCATATGATTCCTCGGCATCAAGCTCGTGACCTTCTACTCAGGACCCATTCTCTGCATACTCTCAGAGATATCCCTCTCTTTCACAGCCTCAACAAGGTTTTCCAGATGATTTCTCCACATCTAGCTTGTGACCTTCGACTCGTTCTCTACTGCTCGAATGTTCCTTGCATTCTCCACTCTTCTCTTCATATGCTCTTGCATGCCTTGCATGCACATCCCTCCTATCATGTTTCCTCCTGTCAGAAGGAAACCTGGGTTAGTCTGGGCCTGTCGGACCCTGTGGTACTTTCGTCTAACCTTCCGTAGCTATACCATGATTCTATTCATGGGGGTGGTTGAGGGTTCAACCACCGGTCCTTTTCTTATTAACTGTTCTCTTATCGTTCTCACATTCTTTCCTCTAGTGATATCATGGCTAGGACTTTTAAGGCTTCACCCCCATAGTCAGTTATTGGCAATTAAACAATAATGCATTTACAATGTTCCCATTCCACAACATGGTAATCCTAATTAATGATGAATTACAAGTTGGGGGAAACATGGGTGTTACAATCCCCCCTCTTTAAAAGGAACACCGTTCTCGATGTTCTTTCTCAGTAACACCTGTCATGCCTTTCTCATTTAGCCACTTCAGAAGTCTTGACCTTCTTCCTTGGTCAAGTCCTTTTTCAGACACTTAATCTTCGTCACCTTCCTTCAATAATTCTTGGACAACAAGTACATTAATCATAGTCTCATGCGAAAACATTTTATTGTTGCATAAAATTTCTAGGAAAATTTCATAATGTAGCACAATACTTATCTCCACAGTTTGTGTATTTGTATCCACATGGATGTCTTGTTATCCAGGCTCATGGTTTTTTCTTAACATACCCATTGTGTGCGTGATACCAATCAATAGTTTACAAGGACTATTAGGGTCTCCTCTTCCTTGCGATCACTCACCCTCCAGGCCCAGGCTTAGACATCCCCTTCTCTGTTATACAGTTCCTCGGGTGATCCATCTTTCCTTGCCAAGGTTTTCTCACACAGGAAGAATCTCAGAGACTTTATCAAGCTTTACAGTTGAGGCGTCCCTCAGACTTGCTCTGCCGAGGCATCCCTATGGCTTGTGTTACCTCAACACAACATATTCCAGGTGATCATGGCTTACCACGGGGTTCTCATGGCCCAACAATGGCCTCCTTCATGCTTTTCAACTGGATAGACTTCATCCATCCTTTCTGGACAGATCTTTTCTTCTCACCTGTATCACAGGCAAACATAATTCATGAGACATCATCACAATTCTAAATCTTAGAATTTTATTGCAAATCTATCACCCACAGATTTTCCAATTTCTTCATTTATTTTCATATATGTTCCGCACAGAACCAGATTCACAAGCATGGGACTTTCCTCCCCGTAGCAGTTTATCTCAACAGGAAATTGGTCTTCCTTATGGGCTTACAACATTGCCATATCCAAGACACTTTCTTCTTGCAAGTCAACTTTCCTCAGCCAAACAAATTGTTAGTTTTCATGCACACCATATTTTCATACAATGCATACTAACAGTCCAAGTCATTTTCATCTATTCAGGGTATATAAAGAAAAAAGGTAATATTATTATTATTATGTAAGCATCCTGTCAACATACTAAATTTTCCAAGTGAAATTCAAATATTAAATGAATTTAATCAATGTGCCAATGTTCATGGCCACATTCATACCCAATGCACCCTCGCATTGATCTTCAAGCTGCCACACTTGGTGACAAGCACACTTCTATGGTGTGTTGGAGTTTAACCAACCTCTTCACCATATGGCTTATTCCTCCTCGTTCACTCTTACAGTAGGACTATGCTTCCTGCTACAGGATAATTACGATTCGAAATCAACGCACATGAAACTATATGTTTCTCTTGAATGCGCCCAAACATTCTTCCTTCATTAGTAACCAAGTTTCCCACACTCATGGCCACCCAAATTTTCTTTCCTTTGGCATCCATACAATGTAAGTAAAATTTTTGAAAGGTCCTCCTTCCTCAATGGAAGGTTCATTGTCTTCCTTTCATGAAAACATGCACTTCCTCAAAGAAATTCCATGCAATGTGCTAGCTATGAGCACCTTTATTCCCATAGAACCAGTCCTCGTGACCATAGTCTAACACAGAGTGTTAAACTCTATCTTCCTTCACTGGCCTAGAGGAACTCCGTTTTCTCTCCATGCGACCGAGAGCTATGACCTCATCTCTATTATTTTTAGGCGTTATCCTTTCGGCTCCCATGTCCATGCACTATGATCCTGGCTAAACCCCTTGTCTACAAATCGACGGTGTAGATCCGTTTTCCCCCAGATCCAACGGCTACAAGGGATTGTAGAACCTCAATTAGCTCATGGTTTAATTCTCCTTTTGATCTCTGTAATGAATATGGGCCGTCTGATCCCAAACTCAAAACAATGCTATATTTAATTTTACTTACAGGTACAGGTCTCCATGTCAACCCGTGTGCATATGAAATCTCCACAATGATCACAGGTCGTCGATCTTAGCCCTCGATCGATTTTAACCACATGATTTACAGATAATAATAATGCCAACATAGAAGTGTTTGACCGAGAATTTAGGTTAATACAGAGCTTCGATGTGATAAATTCAACCACATAACCCAATCATAGTATGAGTTTTACATGACATTAACGTGTGGGTTCCTTGCAGTTTCTCCCACAGATCATTCACATATCGACGATTCACAATGATTGAAGAATCCCAATATGCTCACTCTTTATTGGAGAGTTAAATCTCCACAATATGAAAAGTGCTTGCTCGACTCTTTTAATCGTGGTCGTTGATTCTCTGCCCTGATGAGATCAACAATGTTTGTTGATTGCGGGTCATGAACTAGCATGTCCATAAATTTCTCCTTCGCACTCCGCAATGATTCCCAACCATCGATCTTTGTTCACAGATTGACAGTTCACAGTGATTGCGGGGCCCAATCTGGAAAGTGTTCGCCTGAATCTGTCTAATTGTGGTCGTTGATCTTCCACCCTGACGAAATCAATTGCGTAGGTTTATTGCAGGCTATGAACTAGCACGTCCATTAGTTTCACCTTCGTACTCCGCAATGATTCCCAACCATCGATCTTTGTTCACATATCGATGATTCTCAGTGATTGCGGGGCCCAATCTAGAAAGTGTTCACCCAACTCTGTCTAATCGTGGTGGTTGATCTTCCACCCCGACGAGATCAACAACGTTGGTTGATTGAGGGCCATGCACTAGCACATCCATTAATTTCACCTTCGTGCTCCGAAATGATTCCCAACCATCGATCTCTATTCACATATCGACGGATCACAGTGATTGTGGGGCCCAATATGAAATTTTTTCCCCCAACTCTATCTAATCATGGTTTTTGATTTCCACCCTGAGGAGATCAACAACATTGGTTGATTGCGGGCCATGGACTAGCACGTTCGTTAATTTCACCTTTGCGCTTCACAATTATTCCCAACCATCGATCTTTTTTCATAGATCGATGGTTCACAGTGATTTTGGGGCCAAATCTGGAAAGTGTTCACCCAACTCTGTCTAATCGTGGTCGTTGATCTTCCACCCCGATGAGATCAACAACGTTGGTTGATTGCGGGCCATGAACTAGCACGTCCATTAATTTCACATTTTCACTCCATAATGATCCTCGACCGTCGATCTAATCGAACGACTAGTGTTTGATCTGTTAACTTCAGTGGATAGTGAAGTCGATTTGACGACTACAATCAGTATTCCCTCTGATGAGAAGCTCACATTCATCTCCTCTGTCAGGTTCTTGAGTATCCTAATTCGATCAGGGTTTTCTTCCTGAATCATACTCTACTTGGGTATCTAAGGCATATAACTGCCTTTTCTTAACATGGATTCAACCAATCCTATTCAATCAACCATACTCATTTATTCATTCATTAGTCTTCTATTCATTACATGATGCTTTCAAAATGTAATCCAAGATATATATATATAAGCTTGTAGCTCACTGATTAGTTTCTCAGCAGTTAATAAGGTTGAACTCTGACCTCCTGACAAAGTTTTCAAACAATTCTTACACAGGGAACTCCCTCATCATGCAACTTCCTTATTGCACGTCCATCACTATCTATGATGGCCTAAGCCTTGAGTTAGATTTATCTGTTTACCAAATATTCCATAAGGAATATAAACATGCATCTTTTTCATGCACCCAAATTATGTACTGATACATATTTTGGTTTTGTTAACTTACATCCATGATGTACTTAGCCATATGCATAATCAAAAGTCTGTGTGTAGCTGCCATGGGTATATTTCACAGCCTACATACATCTTTGTTCTAAATTTTGTCATCTCATGATTGTTCAAACTCATTCTTTTGTGCTCCTTAAGGCATAATCATTTGCCTCTTATCTTGACACAGACCATCCTTTCTCATTTACTCTTTCATTTATTTATACTCGTCTTTCCTCAGGGAATGGAGCACATTCCTCTTAAGCTATCATTCAAAACAAAAATTTCACGACTCTTTAAAAAAATGGAGTTAACCATGTATCTATGGTATTCACTTAATCTTGGCAAGTGCAATTCTTTCCCTACATATCACTCATCAAGGAAACCATATTGTGCCTTTAGTATACATATATCCTTACATCATACATGTGCATCACTTTCATATTTAATATCATTCAAACCTAACTGGTATTACTATCAGGCTTCATATCAAGAAGCTTCACAATACATTAAATACATGTACTCAAGCATAAATACCCACAAACCTAACCAAGCATTCATCATGCAAGCTCATTGCTTGCACCCTTTCCATGTCATGCATGCACATGGGCATCTTAGACTTCTAGATCCTCCTCCAAGGATATTGTTGTCATCCTTATGGAAATACTCATAGGGATAATCAAACATAGTCATAACTAGGTTCCCTTTTTATACGATAACAACTAGCAAGAAAACACTGTTGCCTCAACCTCCATGGAACATTACCCAACTTATAAATAAAATATGGGAAATTATAACCATGCCCAAGGTAACAAAATCAACCAATTTAGCTTCCAACTATATCTATATGGCTACCATCCACCACTGGATGTCAATCTGACCCATTGGCTTCTAGAAGTGCCCCAACACTTCCTTTACCACATTTAGGATCAACATTTAGTCAACCATTTTATCTTATTTTTAACAATTTAATGTGTAATGCCATTTGGACTATTCCCTTAGAGCCCAAATGCAATTTAGAATTATGTTACTTACTCATTGTCCTAGTTCAGAAATTCAGAGTATCTTTAGGTCAAGATCGGTCTTGACCATTACACCTAGAATTCTTCCTTTTGTTCAGCACAGTCAGGGACGGAGGCCACTCTCCTCCTCCCACAAGAAATCTGGCAGATTAGTTTCCTATCCACCAAACAAGGGAGGTTGTTGTGATTTCTCACTCAATCACTCTATATTTCTACAACTTTGTTTATCAGCTTGATTGGAAAAACCATGTCCAACAATTCCTATATCCAGAAGCAAAATTCGTTTCTCAATTCACTTTGAAACCCGAGAGTTGTTCATGCTCTCCCTTTTCAGGGAATGGTCACCAGACTCATTCCTCTCTTCAGCAGAGGTTTTCTAAGCCTCTTAGGAATGTGATAATATAGGGTGTTACCCCTCAAAGTCCTCCAGAAATGTTTTCATACGACTCGTGAATGAGCCTAAGCAGGCCAAGTGTTGTTTCCATGCTTTGATACCAATTTGTAACACAACCATAGTGGGGGCGTAAAAAAAAATCTCTTATTAGGAGAATCAAAACCCCCATTCGGGGTTTGTATCCCATTCTTCTCTTCCAGAGCTTTCCATCCATGGTATCCATGCTCTGAACTGAGCTCAGAGCTGGTAGGTAGCCTCTCCTAAGTTCTTCCATCCATCTATACTCTCATATGATCGTAGGCTATGACCAGACGCCAAGACAACAGGCACCAAGACAACCATCGCGCTAATCCTTCGGAGTGGAAAATCTCTGAAGTTCACAATCTGACACCACATGTCCTCAAAGATTTTGACGGCTCTGATTGACTTAGATAATTCAGGGTTCGGGAGTTTCGAATGCTCCAAAGGATTTTCTCCCTGAAGTACTTTGTACCCAAAGTTATAGATCGAGCGCCACGCATCCCTCATGATCAACGGTTATGATCTACTTCAAGACTTCGATGTTCGAGAGTTTTAAACACTCCAAACCATTTTTCCTCCGAAGTAATCTGTACCCGGAGTTACAGTTCGAGCACCACACATCCCTCATGATCGACGGTTGTGATCTACTTTAGGACTTCGACGTTAAAGAGTTTCAAACACTCCAAATCATTTTTCCTCAGAAGTACTCCGTACCCAGAGTTACAGATCAAACGCCACGTGTTTTCCCAAATCAACAATCGATATTTTTCCTTTGCCCCACTTCGGACGACTTACAGTCAACACTTCTCTCTTTCCTATGAAGTGCTCAGTACCCAGAGTTACAGATCAAGCGCCACATGTTTGATTCCAATGGAAAGTTCAAATGAACTCTAGATCTCTAGCCTTCGGGAGTTCTTGTTCAACACACTCCCTTTTCTTCCAGAGTAACATTCCTCCAAAATGGCAGATCTTCTGCCACGTGCCCCTTCCAATGGACGACTGGGATGACTTTGAGAATCCGGCCTTTGAAAATCCTCGTGCCTTCACACTTCGATTCTCTCAGAGTGACTTCTCTCCAGAGTGTAGGATCTAACGACACATGTCCCTTTGGCTTGGACGACTCAGATCTGCTTTAGCTCTCGACTCTTCGGGAGTTTTGCGATGCAAACTCCTATTTTCTCCCAGATTCGGTGAGCGTTGGACTGACCACATCCTCAATCTGATGGTCTGAGAGTATCTACATGACCCCAGAGATCTATGGCTTGTAACTTCCATTCAAGGGTGCCTTGGGTCCCAGTGAGTGACACTCTGAGAGGGACACCTAGAAACGTCGTCACTCAACACATGGGCCCCCACATGAACTTGACATAATACACATGTCCCCTCGATCGAATGGTCGTGAGGGATCCCAAAGGATACTTAGATCCACGGTCCACATTAACTTCGGGAATTCGGGACTTCAAGGGTTTTAGTGTAACCAAACCTCTATCCTCCCGAAGTGGTCAATGTCGGGCTGACTATATCGTAAATTTGACGGTCGGGATAGTCCCCAGGCATCCTCAAATCTATGGCCCAGATTAACTTCGGGACTTCGGGGGTTTTGGTGTTACCAATCCTCCATCCTCCCAAAGTGGTCAACGTCGGGCTGCCTGTATCATAGATACAACAGACGTGATAGTTCTCAGGCATCCTCAGATCTACGACCCAGATTAACTTCGGGACTTTGGGGGAATTCTCCTTCCATATGATGAATATTCTTGATTCTCTGGACCCGCGAAGTTCGAAGGGTTCTAAGGGTTAACACCCACGTTCTTTCTCCAGATCCGACAATCGTGAAGAACTTTGGCTTCTCCCTAACTAATCTCATCCATTCGTCTTCCAAATGAAAGGATCTCTCCTTTTGGGACATAAATATCGCTATCCTACCTGAGCTTTGTCATCTCCTTATGTACTTAGGTATTTTGCGCTAATTCTCCTGAACTTAACACTTAGAGAAATCCTTCGCGCACCCCTTGCGCTCATTTATCAAATCTAGAATTAAAGGGGGTTCTTGATTTATGCCCACCTCAGAGAGACTCTGTACATACATGCACTACCTCTCCTGAGCTTAATTGACCCCTTCCTTCTGAGCGATTGGGAGAGTCGTCATGCACACATGAGGCTATGCCCCAAGGTCAACAAATTCACATTTCATTTATTTTAACTTGAGCCACCACGGGGCTCAGGCATTTACATGTACAAGTAAGAGAATTCCTTATTTTCTTAAATATACATTTAGACAGAATTAGAGGGATACAGTATAACCATTGAGCAAACATGCACATCCCTACAACATTCATAGGATATCCAACTTTAATTCACAGTTACCGCTTAAATACACAGGATATGAGAAAACTTATCTATTACAGGTTGTAGCCAACTAATTGACTGTGGGTGTTCATCCTTCCACCCAACAATAGGCTCAGAGGCATTCATTCTTAGCACTCTAGCCACCCCCATGCCAAGCCATGATATCACCAAGAAATTTATGCCAATTCTCATCGATCCTTACTCTTTCTCATTTTCTGTGAGGTTTATCAGATGCTTCCTCAGCATCAAGATTACAGCCTTTTGCTTAGGTCCCATTCTATGAATACTCTTATATATCTCCCTCTCTTTCACGGCCTCGATGAGGTTTTTCAGATGCTTTCTTCACATCGAGCTCGTGGCCTTCGACTCGTTCTCTGCTACTTGAATTTTTCTCCCATTCTCCATTCTTCTCTTCATATCTTCTTGCGTGCCTTGCATGCACATCCCTCCTATCTTGTTTCCTCCTGTTGAAAGGAAACTCAGGTTAGTCGAGGTCTGTCGGACCCTATGGTACTTCGTACTGACCTTCCATAGCTATACCATGCTTCTATTCATGGGGGTGGTTGAGGGTTCAACCACCGATCCTTTTCTTATTAACTTTTATCTTATCTTTCTCACATTCTTTCCTCTAGTGATATCATGGCTAGCACTTTCAAGGCTTCACCCCCATAGTCAGTTATTGGCAATTAAACAATGATACATTTACAATGTTCCCATTCCACAACATGGTAATCCTAATTAATCTTTAATTATAAGTTGGGGGAAACAGAGGTGTTTCAATCCCCCCCCTTTAAAAGGAACATCATCCTCGGTGTTCTTTCTCAGTAACACCTGTCATGCCTTTCTCATTCAACCACTTCATAAGTCTTGACCTTCTTCCTTGTTCAGATCCTTTTTTCAGAATCTTAATCTTCGTCACCTGCCTTCAATAATTATTGGACAACAAGCACATTAATCATAGTCTCATGTGAAAACATTTTACTGTTGCATAAAATTTCTAGGAAAAATTCATAATCTAGCACAACACTTATCTGCACAGTTTGTGGATTTGTATCCACATGGATGTCTTGTTATCCAGGCTCACTATTTTTTCTTGACATACTCGTTGTGTCCATGATCCCAATAAATACTTTACAAGAACTATCATAGTATCCTCTTCCTTGCAATCACTCACCCTCCAAGCCCAGGCTCATGCATCCCCTTATCTATTATACAGTTCCCTGGGTGATCCATCTTGCCTTGCCAAGGTTTTCTTGTACAGGAATAATCCGAGAGACTTTATCGAGATTTATAGTCAAGGCATCCCTCAGACTTGCTATGTCGAGGCGTCCCTTCGGCTTGTGTTACTTCAACACAACATATTCCAGGCGATCATGTCTTACCATGGGGTTCTCATGGCTCAACAATGGCCTCCTTCATGATTTTCAACTGGATATCCTTCATCCATCCTTTCTCAACATATATTTTCTTCTCACATGTATCACATGCATACAGAATTCATGAGACATCATCACAATTCTAAATTTCAGAATTTTATTGCAAATCTATCACCCACAAACTTTCCAATTTCTTCATTTATTTTCAGATCTTTTCCACACGGAACCGGACTCACAAGCATGTGACTTTCCTCCCCATCACAGTTTATCTCAGCAGGCAATCAATCTTCCTTATGGGCTTACAACATTGCCATATCCAAGACTCTTTCTTCCTGCAAGTCAACTTTCCTCAGCCAAACAAATTGTTAGTTTTCATGCACATTATATTTTCATATGATGCATACTAACAGTCCAAGTCATTTTCATCTATTCAAGGTATATAAAGAAAAAAGGAAATATTATTATTATGTAAGCATCATGTCAACATACTAAAATTTCCAAGTGCAATTAAAATATTAAATGACTTTAATCAATGTGCCAATGTTCATGGCCACATTCATACCCAATGCACCCTCACATTGATATTCAAGATGCCATAGTTGGTGACAAGAACCCTACTATGGTGTGTTGGAGTTTAACCGAACTCTTCACCATATGGCTTATTCCTCCTCATTCACTCTTACTGCAGGACTATGCTTCCTGCTACAGGATAATCACGATTCCACATCAGTGCACATGAAACTAAATGTTTCTCTTGAATGCGCCCAATCATTCTTCCTTCATTAGCAACCAAGGTGCCCACACTCATGGTCACCCAAATTTTCTTTCCTTTGACATCCATACAATGTAAGTAAAATTTTTGGAAGGTCATCCTTCCTCAATGGAAGGTTCATTGTCTTCCTTTCATGTAGACATGCCCTTCCTCGAAGCAATTACATGCAATGTGCTAGCTATGAGCAAATTTATTCCCATAGAACCAGTCCTTGCAACCACAATCTAATGTAGAGTGTTGAACTCTATCTCTCTTGACTGGCCCGGAGGAACTCCGTTTTCTCTCCATGCGATCGATAGATGTGACCTCAGCACTATTCTTTTAAGGAGCTATCCTTTCGACTCCCATGTCCAGGCACTATGATCCTAGCTAAACCCCTTGTCTGCAAATCAATGGTGTAGATCTGTTTCCCCCAAGATCCAATGACTACAAGGGATTGCGGAAACTCAACTAGCTCACGGTTTAATTCTCCTTCCAATCTCTGCAATGAATATGGGTCGTCTGATCTACGATCAGATCCCCAAATAAATAAAAAACTATATTGAATTTAACTTAGGGGTATAGTTCTCGATGTTAACCTATGTGCATATGCAATCTTCGCAATGGTCACGAGCTGTCGATCTTAGCCCTCGATCGATTTTAACCACGTGATTTATAGATAATAATAATACCAACACAAAAGTGTTTGACCGAGAATTTAGGTTGATACAGAGATTTTATGTGCTAAATTCAACCACAAAACCCAATCATAGTATGAGTTTTACATGACATTAACGTGTGGATTCCTTGTAGGTTCGCCCACCAGTCGTTCACAAATCAATGGTTCACAACGATTGTGGAATCCCAATATGATCGCTCTTTATCAAAGAGTTCAATATCCACAATCTGAAAAGTGCTTTCCCGACTCTTTTAATCGTGGTCGTTGATTCTCCACCCCAATTAGATCAACAACGTTGGTTGATATTGGGTCGTGAACTAGCATGTCCGTAAATTTCGCCTTCGCCTCCGCAATGATTCACAACCATCGATCTTTGTTCACATATCGACGGTTCACAGTAATTGCAGGGCCCAATCTGGAAAGTGTTCACCCAACTCTGTCTAATCATGGTCATTGATCTTCCACCTCAACTAGATCAACAACATTGGTTGATTGCAGGTCGTGAAATAGCACGTTCGTTAGTTTCACCTTCGCCCTCTACAATGATTCCCAACCATCGATCTTTGTTCACAGATCGACGGTTCTTAGTGATTGCAGGACCCAATCTAGAAAGTTTTCACCCGACTCTGTCTAATCGCGGTTGTTGCTCTTCCACCTCGACGAGATCGATGATGTTGGTTTATTACGGTTCGTGCACTATCACATCTGTTAATTTCACCTTCCCACTCCGCAATGATTCCCAACCATTGATATATGTTCACAGATCGATGGTTCATAGTGATTGTGGAACCCAATCTGAAAAGTGTCCGCCTGAGTCTGTCTAATCGTGGTCGTTGATCTTGCACCCCGACGAGATCAATGATGTTGGTTGATTGCGGGCCGTGCACTATCATGTCCGTTAATTTCACCTTTGAGCTCCGTAATAATTCCCAACCATCGATCTATGTTCATAGATCGAAAATTCACAATGATTGACGGTCCCAATCTGGAAAGTGTTCACCTGACTCTGTCTAATCATGGTCGTTGATCTTCCACCCCAACGAGATCAATGACGTTGGTTGATTGCAAGCTGTGAACTAGCACATTCATTAATTTCACCTTCACGCTCCACAATGATCCTCGACCGTCGATCTAATCGAACGACTGGTGTTTGATCCATTAAATCCAGTGGATAGTTAAGTCGATTTGACAACTGTGATCGGTCTTCCCTCCGATGAGTGGCTCACATTCATCACCTCTGTCAGGTTCTTGAGTATCTTGATTCGATCAGGGTTTTCTTCCTGAATCATACTCTACTTGGGTATCTGAGGCATACAACTGCCTTTTCTTAACATGGCTTCAACCAAGCCTATTCAATCAATCATACTCATTTATTCATTCATTAGTCTTCTATTCATTACATGATTCTTTCAAAATGTAATCCAGGATTCTTATATATATATTAGCTTGTAGCTCACTGCTTAGTTTCTCAACAGTTATTCAGGTTGTGACTCTGACCTCCTAACAGAGTTTTCACACAGTTCTTCCACAGGGAACTCCCTCAGCATGCAACTTCCTTATTGCACTTCCATCACTATCTGTGATGGCCTCAGCCTTGAGTTAGCTTTAGTTGTTTACCAAATATTCCATAAGGAATATAAACATGCATCTTTGTCATGCACGCAAATTATGTATCCATACATATTCTGATTTTGTTAACTTACATCCATGATTTACTTAACCATATGCATAATCAAAAGTCTGTGTGTAGCTGCCATGGGTATATTTCACAGCCTACATACATTTCTATTCTAAAATTAGTCAAATCATGACTGTTCAATCTCATTCTTATGTGATCCTCAAGGCATAATCATTTGCCTCTTATCCTGACACAGACCATCCTTGCTCATTTACTCTTTCATTTATTTATACTCGTCTTTCCTGGGGGAATGGAGTGCATTCCCCTTAAGCTATCATTCAAAATATAACTTTCATGACTCTTTAAAAAAAATGGAGTCAACCATTCATATATGGTATTCACTTAATCTTGGCAAGTTCAATTCTTGCCTTACATATCACTCATCAAGGCAGCCATATTGTGCCTTTAGTATACATACATCCTTACATCATACATGTGCAACACTTTCATATTTAATATCATTCATACCTAACTGGTATTACTATTAGGCTTCATATCAAGAAGCTTCACAATACATTAAACACATGTACTCAAGCATAAACACCCACAAACCTAACCAAACATTCATCATGCAAGTTCATTGCTTGCACCCTTTCCATGTCATGCATGCACATGGGCATCTCATACTTTCAGATTCTCCTCCAAGGATATTGTTTCCATCCTTATGACAAGCCTCATAGGGATACTCAACACTAAGTTTCCCTCTTAGTTGAGAGTTTACAGTAATTCACACGACATCCACAGTAATGTTCCCTTTTTATACAATAACAACTAGCAAGAAAAAACTCTTGCCTCAACCTCCCTAGAACATTACCCAACTTATAAATACAATCTGGGAAATTATAACCATGTCCAAGGTAATAGAATCATCCAATTTAGCTTCCAACTATATCTATATGGCTACCATCCACTACTGGATGTCAATCTGACCCATTGGCTTCTAGAAGTGCCCCAACACTTCCTTTACCACATTCAGGATCAACATTTATTCAACCATTTTATCTTAATTTTAACAATTTAATGTCTAATACCATTTGGAATATTCCCTTAGAGCCCAACTGCAATTTCGAAAAATGTTACTTACTCAGTATCCTAGTTCATAAATTTAGAGTATCTTTAGGTCAAGATCGGCCTTGACCATTATACCTAGAATTCTTCCTTCTGTTCAACACATTCAGGGATGGAGGCCACTCTCCTCCTCCCACAAGAACTCTGGAAGATTAGTTTCCTATCCATCAAGCAAGGGAGGCCGTTGCGATTTCTTACTCAGTCACTCTATATTTCTACAGCTTTATCAGCTTGATTAGAAAAACCTTGTCCAGCAATTTCTGTATCCAGAAGAAAAATTCATTTCTCAGTTCACTTTAAAACCCGAGAGTTGTGCATGCTCTCCCTTTTCAGGGAATGGTCACCAGATTCATTCCTCTCTTCAGTAGAGGTTTTCTAAGCCTCTTAGGAATGTGGTAAGATAGGGTGTTACCCCTTAACGTCCTCCATAAATATTTTCATACGACTCGTGCATGAGCCCAAGCAGGACAAGTGTTGTTTTCATGCTCTGATACCAATTTGTAACACACCCATGGTGGGGGAGTCAAAATTTCTCTCTTCTTAGGAGAATCAAAACCCCCATTCAGGGTTTATATCCCATTCTTCTCTTCCAAAGCTTTCCATCCATGGTCTCCATGCTCCGAACCGAGCTCAGAGATGGTAGGTAGCCTCTCCCAAGTTCTTTGGGTTCTTCCATCCATATATACTCACATATGACCACGGGATATGACCAGATGCCAAGACAAAAGGTGCTAAGACAACCACCGTGTGAATCCTTCGAAGTGGCAAATCTCCAAAATCCACAATCAGATGTCGCGTTTCCACAGATATTTTGATAGCCTTGATTGACTTTGAAACTTCGATGTTCAGTATTTTCGAACGCTCCAAACGATTTTCTCCCTGAAGTACTCCATACCCAGAGTTACATATCAAGCACCATGTGTCCCTCATGATCAACGATTATGATCTACTTCGGGACTTCGACGTTCGGTAGTTTCAAACACTTCAAACCCTTTTTCCTCTGAAGTACTCTATACCCATAGTTACATATCGAGCACCACACATCCCTCGTGATCGACGACTTTGATCTACTTCGGGACTTCGATGTCCGAGAGTTACAGATTGAATGCCATGTGTTTTCCCTGATCAATGGTCGAGATATGTCCTTTGCCCCACTTCAAGCAACTTGCAGTCAATGCTTCTCTCTTTACTCTGAAGTGCTCAGTATCTAGAGTTACAGATCGAGCACCACGTGTTTTATTCCAATGGACGGTTTAGATGAACTCCAGCTCTCTGAAATTCGGGAGTTCTTGTTCAACACACCCCCTTTTCTTCTAGAGTAACATTCCTCCGAAATGGCAGATCTTCTACCACACACCCCTTCCAAGGGATGACTGGGATGAATTCGAGACTCCGGCCTTCAAAAATCCTCATGCCTTCACACTTCGATTCTCCCATAGTGACTTCTCTCTAGAGTGCAGGATCTGAAGACACCTGTCCCTTTGGCTTGGACGGCTCATATCTGCTTTGGCTCCTAGATCTTCAGAAGTTTTGCGATGAAACTCCTGTTTTCTACCAGATTCGGTCAGCGTCGGGCTAACCACAGCCTCAATATGATGGTCTTAGAGTATCTACATGACCCCATAGACCTACGGCTCGTAACTTCCATTCAAAGGTCCCTTGGGTCCCAGTGTGTGCCACTCCGATAGGGACACCTGGAAATTCCATCACTCGACACATGGGCCCCCACATGAACTCGACGTAATACACATGTCGCCTCAATCGAACGGTTGTGAGGGATCCTAAAGGATCCTTAGATCCACAGTTCACATTAACTTCGGGACTTCGGGACTTCGGGGGTTTTGGTTTCACCAAACATCTGTCTTCCCAAAGTGGTCAACGTTGGGCTGACTTTATCGTAAATCCGACAGTTGGGATAGTCCCCAAGCATCCTCAAATATACGACCCAGAATAACTTCGGGACTTCGGGGGTTTTGGTGTTACCAATCCTCTATCCTCCCAAAGTGGTCAACGCCAGGATGACTGTAGCGTAGATCCAATGGACAGGATAGTTCCCAGGCATTCTCAGATCTACGACCCAGATTGAATTCGGGGGAATTCTCCTCTCGTATGTCAAATATGCTCGATTCTTCGTACCCGTGAAGTCCGAAGGGTTCTATGGGTTAACACCCACATTCTTTCTCCAGATCTAATGATTAGTTTAAATCTAGATTTATTCAAAGAGACAAGTCCATGCAAATGTACACAAACTTGAAGGAAACAGACCAAGCACATGTATTAATGAGAAAAAAACAAGGTGCTTACAAAATGTAGATGCATATCTGGCAGCCTCACCAAGTCCTCCTTGTCCAACCCCTTGCTTGAACAATCCACGATCAAAATGGCAATACTTTTCACTGATTATTCTCCCCCCTTTCACCATTAGAATACCTCCTTATATAGGCTTTGAGAGGCTTAACCACCTTAGATATTCTTGGGATAAGTTGAGGATATGGCTCCATTAGTTTTGGAACTCCCCTTAGATCGAGCCTTGGACTTGGATTCGAGCCAAACTGACTCGGATATTTCTCAGTTTTCCTTAAGGATAAGGGGGATTTGTCCCCAAGATTTTCTCAACAGATTGATGCTCCCTTGAAGTGGGCCATCGAGTGTTGCAGTGCCCCCTGCTAAGAGGAAAAGGAGTGCTAGCACTCCTTGCAAGTGGGCAGGGGAGCGTTGATCTACAAAAATACTTTTAGGATGGTAATTCCTCAAGGTAAAAGCTTGTAAAATTTGCCAAATGATATATTTTCCTCTTCTAAAAAGTCTAAGAGGATGCCCCAAGTGTTCTTATGATGTCATCCATGATGCAACACATGTGAGTCGAACATATAAATTTTATGACACTTGCGACAAAAGTGCGACACTTGCGACAATGATAATGAGACATTGTCGAAGTGAGTAATTTTGAAGTGTAACAGATTTCCCCCCAAAGTGCGAGGTCAGAAGCGGAAACTGATGACTGAAGTACTTTGTAGACTTTTCAAAGCAAGGGTATGGAGTCAGAGAACCTGGTAGAATCTACAAACAACCATGAGACAAATGTTATGACATGTTTCAAACCCAAGGCAGGCATGCCTATGCTTGAGTGATAAATGACTTTTTAAGGTATGGACGGCACTAAATACATTGTTGATCCATAATTATATTGACTTAAGGGTATAGCCACCAAAGATACAATGTGGATCTATACTTCCATGACATGAAATGATTGTAGCCACGAGAAATACACACTGGATCTACGAGATGACAAAACATAGTCACAGTCCAATACAAAGTGGATCTATGTGGAAATATATATATCAATGTGCTCAAATGATCTCCTTTCCCAACCTGGGTAAAGTAGATATCAGAGTGAATACTCAACCCAGGGTCTTCTTACCGATCCCTATGCGGCATGAATCTAACCATGTGAATAGATGTTTTGATGTCGAACATGGTAGAAACCACTTGATTACCGGTCAAAGAGGTAAATCATTAACAAGTGCGAGGGAAAAGCACCAGTGATGTCAAGAATCCCAAGGTACCTTAGTACAATCCAACAAATGTGAATAGATGAGTTGAATTCGAACATTCGTGGAATCATCCGATCAGAGGTCAATGATGTAAACTCACTATCGGAAGTGAGGAGTCATGCCATTGAGGCATGCATGTCCCAAGGTACTAATTGGTTTCTAAGTATAAATCCTGGATAATGTTTTGAAGTCGACAGGACAAGACTCATTGAAGGAGTGCCTTGATGTATCCCCCATCAATGACACGAAACTGAAATAGAGATGTAAGATGGTGAATCAAATGAGTATGGACTGACACGGGTAGTGAAACTACAAATTTGAGATGGTTGACTCTTGAGGTGGATACTTCCCTTGAACATTGAGGCACAAACAACAAAACCACAACATGGACCAAAACATTATGTAGTGGATACTGTGACTTTCATCGGGTGACCCAAAGGAGTAAAGAAACTCAGAGGATTGATTCAGTGCAGAGGTTCAGCAGGTTCAAAATGTATGTGAAGAAAATGTGTCGTGTTCAAGGGCGACTGCAAGAGTGACCTGTGATGTTTCCAAAAAATGGTTTGGCTTGCTTCCTTCAATTTTCCCTCCCATCTAGATAGACAAGTACCTATTTTTATTTTTACGAGCTCGGGGAGGATAAAACATGCTCGATATAACTCACCTTAGGTAAGTACCTCATCCTTTGTTTAACGAACTAGAAGAAGTAAGGGTTTGTTCCCATATGGGTCATTTACTTTGTAATTTGTAACGAGTCGAGAGAAGGAAAATTCAATGGTTTTTCATGTTTAGAGAGTCTGAAAATAACTTAAAGATAACTCCAAGGTTTTCCTTTTTCATAATATTAATCTCCAAAGTCCGAAAAAGAGATAAAATGCTACTCGGGAGACGCCCTTTCAAAACCTTTTAAACGAGTGTGAAAGGAAGCAAGATCACTCGACAATCTTTTCATGTTTAGAGAGTCTGAAAAGAGCTTAAAGGAGACTCCAGGGGGTTCCTTTTTCGTATACCATTACGAGTTTGAAAAATAGATAAAAGTATACTCGGTTACGTTCTCATGTTTTTTTCAAATGTGAGAAGGAATTAATACCATGCTCATCAGTTTGACAAGGTTAAACGGAAAAATACTGCAATACTGCTTCGAAACCTGCAAGTGATGACAAATCTGCATTTCAGGCTATTAGTGACATCTCCGAAAAAAAATTTTAAAACCCAAAATAGACTATAGGTTAGAAAAAATGAACCCTATAACAATGAAATAGGGAAAAAAAATTATTTACCATTTCATTTGTGCAAAAATCTTATAGCATTGATAAATTCAACTTCGGAGAGCGATTTTGAGGTTATTGGCATTGGAGCTATGGTCCACCATTTTCACTTATGTCCAGATCAGGTTGGTATTCAACTCTTTCTAATCATTTTGTACGGTTTAGAATTTCATTTTAGGTAGTTTTTAGTATCATTCTAGGCTCCCTAAGAAGCCCTAAGCACCGAACCATATTGACGCTCCCTCAAAGGGCTGAGGGGAGCGTCGACCGTGTTTTTGGTGCCCTGGTATTTAATCCAGGGGAGCGCTAGTGCCTTGTGGATGCATTTAAGGGAGCGTCGACGCAGAATGAAAAAATAAGTTGATATTTAAGATAAAAATACCCAAAATTTTGCTTTGATGGGATGATTAATGGATTTTAATTGAATGTTCTTGTAGTTTGCATTGATAAAAACCATGATCGAATGGAAAGAGCGCAAGCACGAGCTCGATAACATAGTTGTGTTTCAAAACCCACAAACAAGGGTCGCATTGAGGAATTTTGGCCTCCTCAAGTACTTTAAATTGCAAAAGATGAAGAAGGCAATCTTGCTAATTGTGTATATGATTGGGTTGTGGGACGACGTCGAACAAGCGTTTCAAATTGGGCCACAAACGACCAAAATTGAGCTAGAGGATGTATAATTTCTAATCGGCCTCTCAAAGAGAGGGCTCCTATCATTTTGTTCGGACAACGGGAAACTCCTTTGCCTGTCAAGTTATATGTGGCAGATCATTGTGTTCAGGGTTCGTGATTTGTTGGAGGTTAAATCA
The DNA here is from genome assembly GCA_009831015.1 of Picea engelmannii. NCBI lineage: Eukaryota > Viridiplantae > Streptophyta > Pinopsida > Pinales > Pinaceae > Picea > Picea engelmannii. Next base: position 102,305 of record ML802543.1, on the reverse strand, counting down.
TGATTAAAGATGTCAGAGAGTTGACACTACGATCCATATTTTTTTCCATAACCAATTTGGTGGGAAGCACCAGTGCGCATTTGTCTTTGAAAACCCAAATGGCTTATGCTCTACAATGCGTGGAGCCAAGATTATTCAACTGGAGTGCAGCTTTCGTTTGCAATGTGAAGGATCAAATTACAAAATGCAAGACTGGGAAAAATAAACAATTTGGGTATGGTTCATTTTTGGTTTTGTTCTTTCTAGAATGGATACCTCAGATGCAACCACAGATCGCATTGATGGCACGACCAGTGACTGAACCACGAATGGAAAGGTGGAAGATTTTGTCTCCAAGGTTGGGAACCGACTCGGAATTTAAGTTCATAGTCGACTTCTTTGATTGGTTGAGACATCAGTTGATCACCACTAAGGACTTTCCATACGCCGGAGTATATTTTCGGGGTAGCCTAGACTTATCCCTTCCATAGGGTATAGACTAGGATGTGTCAGGTACGAAACCAAGACCTTGACAAGTGTTTTTTTTTTCTAACTTTTATATTATTTGTATGTGTACGCAAAGGGGTTTTTAACAGATACATTGTTTCACCGTGCAGACAAAGGTTCATCATGTCCGGCGGAGATTCCAACACTAGGGTGTCGCAGAGACGCACAGATAGTCATGGACCATGAGGTAGCGGTGGGGGGTCTCCAGAAGGTCGAGAGGAACCTTCGTGGTCTTATGATGGGGGTCCCTCCTCTTAGGAAGCGATATGTACCCCTACATTTGTAGAGGCATACAGTGGGGATTCATGAGACTCTGAACCACCTACTTCGACGAGTGTCTCATGCAATGGTGTGCTTCTCGGAGCACAATGTGGTGCAGGAGGATTAAGGTCCTCTAGATATTTTTTGTAGTCTTTTTCATAATGATATCATGGGCATGAGGGCCCAAAATTTTCCCTTCTATGTACTTTTTGATGTAAACAGACTTTTGCTACCACGCAGTTTATATATATATATCCAAGTTTTGTGGTTCCAATGATGTTACAAATAATCTTGTGTGATGTGTTTATTTTATATGTGATTCATTTTATTTATAAAAAATCATCTATGTGCAAGATACCAATCCAAAATATAATTTTCTAGCGAATCTAAAGTCATGTTGAGTTCTCTTGGTATGTGTCTATATTCTATAAATTCAAACATTCTTTCAAGACGATGAACTCGTAGGTGGAGACGCAATAGGATAGGATTGTGAATGGCATAGACCCGATTAAGCTGACAAACCACGAGTTGAGAGTCTAGGTTAATGATTATACGAGATATACCTAGGGAGGAGACCTCGGTTAAAAGTCCAATGACAATGTGATATTTTTCCATGTTATTGGTTGTTGATCCTAGGCAAACGCCTCCTAAAATCACTAATTCATTAGAGTGGTAAATGAACCAAGCTGTAGAATCAATGTTCTGGGTGTGTCAACTAGCGCCATCCGCAAACCCAAAAAAGATAGGAAAGGAAGATTTCATATGCGCACGCAATCACAAGACAAAGTATAAGAGGCTAAGACAAAACTCGTACACGCAAGAGAAAAAGACACACCAAAAATTATAGTACAATAGTGTACAAAGCACACATGCTATATGTTCTATGCATAGTATTTCTTAAGGTAAAGTCCACTATCGGGTTCACCAAGAGATATTTCATCGTAGTCAACTAGCTCATAGGCACCTCTATGTAATACGCGTTTTACTATATAGGGTCCATGCCACAAAGGTTATAACTTACCTGTCCCTAACTTATTGTGAGCCTGGTCATAAACAAGGACTAGGTCTCCTCCTGCAAAAGCAAGAGGGTGGACAGATTTTTCATATTGACTCTTCATTCATTTTTGATACGTCTTGTTAACGAGAGCGGCATCGTGACATGTTTCGTCCAACCTAGTCAGATATAGGAAACGTTCTTCTTCAGCAGAAGTGTGAGGCAAGAGTTCTACTTTGAGTTTCAACGAAGGAATTTCGCACTCGATTGGTAATATTGCTTCGATGCCATATACCAACTGGAAAGGAGTGAATCCAGTTATAGTTTTCACCGAGGTACGGTAAGCCCATAGAGCGGAGAAAATTTGTATATGCCAAGAAGTTTTGTTTTCCCCCGCCATGCATTGAATCATGGTTTTAAGGACTTTGTTGATAACTTCAACTTGTATTTTTGCTTGAGGATAGTAGGGGGATGAATTCTCATGGTGAAAACCCAACTTGAAATGTAACTCACTCATCATCTAGTTTTGAAAATGTGAACCGTGATCAGTGACAATGGCTTGTGGAAAACCAAAGTGAGTGATGATGTGGTTGAATATGAAGAGAGTTGCAGTACGACCATCATTAAGAAAAGTAGGCATAGCCTCAGCCCATTTTGTGAAGTAATCAATGGTAATGATGATATAACCCTGCCCCCCCGGCTGAGGTAGGCTTACATTGCATAAAATCAATGCCCCATTTTGTAAAGGGGTCGATGGTGATGATAGGATGTAGCGGAGTGGGGTGGGTGTGTGTCTTTTTATGAAAAACCTGGCAAGGCGGGTATCGTTTGACAGCCTCAATACAATCTTTGAATATGGAGGGCCAAAAGTAACCGGCACGTAAGATTTTCTGAGTTGTAGCCATACCAAAAAGGTGACCTCTACATGCTCCAAGGTGACAGTCATTAAGGATATGTTCAGCCTCATCATGAGTTAAACAATGCCATAAGATAGTGTTAATACCACAGATATACAAAGTGTCACCGATGATAAGGTAGCATTTAGAATGGTGACGAATACGACAATGTTCTTCACAGGAGATATCGGGCTGAAAATGTTGGGTATGAAGATAAAGAAGTATATCTCCATATCAAGGATCGGAAGTGGTAATAAGGAACAGAGATTCATCAGGGATAGAATCTCAGGGCTCAGTATCTTCATCAGCATGGGTAAGATTGCAGATAAGTTCCACAAAAACCAAGGACTTTTTAGCTTTTGATTTGGCAAACTTGAGATCGAACTCCTGAAGAATAACGATCCATTTGGAATTTTTTCCCCCAAGGACTTGACGGGTCAAAATATGATACATGGGGTTTGAGTCCGCAATGACCGAGGTAGTGCATAACAGGATGTAATGGCGAAATCTCTGGACGACAATGACAACTGTCAGAGCAAACTTTTCAACATGTGAATATCGGAGCTTGGGACCGGATAGACTCTTTCTCAAATAGTAGATCACATGTTCCTCACCATGAGGGTCCTCCTGAACTAACACCATAGCGATAGTGGAAGTAGAGGACATCAAGTAAAGGATGTAGTCTCGTGCATAATTCAGAGGATGAAAAAGAGGTGTATGGCTCAATGCATGATTAAGAGCATCAAAATATCGTTGAGCAGTGTCATCCTAGATGAAAGGAGTGTCTTTCTGCAACAATCGCATAAATCCTTTAGTAATCTTGCGTAATTACATATAAAACGAAGAAGACAATTCGCTTTCCCTTGCAAAATTTGTAGTTGGGTCAGTTTGTTGGGAGGAGGTAAAGCAATAATAGCTTTAATCTTTAAGGGATCCACCCTAATCCCATATTTGGAGACAACGAAACTGAGGAGTCGACATGATTCAACAACAAATATACATTTGTGTGGGTTCAAATGGATACTATAGAACCAACATCAAACAAAAATGGCCCTTAGATGACCAATATGGTCTGATCGACTGGATGAATGGGCAGGTAAATCATCGAGGTAAGGTTTCGCAATATGTTTGATATCATGGAAATCACATGACATGGCCCACTGGAAAGTGGCACCAGCATTTTTGAGACCAAAAGGTAGTTTTCGATAGGCAAAATTTCCCCACGGGCAGATGAAGGTTGTCTTATGTTGAGCAGCGGGTAGAATGCCAATCTGGTTGTATCTTGAAAATCCATCCATGAAAGAGAAAATAACGTTGCCAACGCAATTATCAATGATTTGGTCTATGAAGGGTGTGGGGTAACTGTCTTTTCGACAAGCCTTGTTAAGATCCCTATAATCAATGAAGACATGAATGGTTCCTTGTTTTTTAGCAACCAAAACAATGTTAGAAACCTATTCCGTCAAGGGGACTGGATAGATAAAACCAGATTTTAACAGTTTTTCAACTTCTTCCTTTATGGCCACGGTTTTCTTAGGATGGATCAGGCGAAGTTTTTTCCATACAGGTTTAATGCATGGGTAAGTTTTTATTTCATGCACAATGATCGATGGATTGATCCATGGCATTTCCTCGTATCTCCAAGCGAAGAAATCACAGAATTATTTAAACAAAGCGGTGTAAGAAACCACTTCCTAGGGTGAACAATTACCACCGAGATGAATATTTTCCCTGATACCTTCCTTGATCAAAATATCAATAGTGACCGTAGAAGAGATGTTACCCAAATTACCCTCAGAAATAGTATCCTGGGTAAGTATAGGAGATTGGGGAGAATCAACAACATCGGGGGGGAAGATAGAGTGTATACCTTTCTGAATTTCTTCTAGAGGAAGAATAAAATATGATCGATGATGGTTGTCATCCCAAGGTACTTAGTCAATACTAACCATTTCCATAATGGATTTGTCTGATGGAAAAATCTAGGAAATGTAGTCAAAATCATAAGACAAGGAATTCAACCAAGATGGCATTGAATAAGTGTTGGATGCCAATAGATGTTGGTCATCATTGGAGGGAGAGGTAGATTGGATAGCAGCGTATGATGCCTCAGCTGGACTAAGTCACATAGCATCACCTACTGCATCAAATTCTAATGGACTAGGCACAAGCCAAGGATCAGATGATTCTAAGGACTGATAGGCCATAGTCGAAATCATATTGATGGTGGCAATATGTTGTGTGGGGGGAGGAAGTGGTGCGAGGAAAGTACCCATGTGGGAAGAATATTTTAAAATACCTACACTAACACTTTCATACGTGATTTTATTATCTCCCAAGAAAGGAATATTTTTGGTGGCGGGAGTGTGAGCGTCGGGTGTACAGTAATCTAACTGGTCGATAGTGACAAATTTTCCTTGATGAGGGAATTGTACACATCGATGAAGCGACGACATTCATGGCATAAAACCAACTTATTCCTAGTAACAAGTTGTAATCAAGGGGAGCATCGACCACCTTGACATCAACAGAGACGGTATTTTCGCTTAACTAAACAACCAAGTACTGCAAGATTCCATGAGGATGAAAACCGCACCCATCGAATGCTCATAACATTGTAGGGGATTTGTTAAGTGCAGGTGATTTTAATCCTTTCCAACAAGCTAACGACATGACACAAGTGGAAGCTCCCTCATCCAATATAGTGTGGTGAATGTGTTGGTTATGAACAACAACATCAATTTGAAAGGCAAGTTGGTGAGAAACTCGTGACTTGAAATTGTCTAGGTTAAACGTGATATTATTTGACAACTCAGGATCAATGGTGCCAATGGAAGCCAATAGCGTTCTACTTTGACTTGGGCAGTGTTGTAGAACTTCAAGAGCGAACATAGCATATGGTGCTTGAGCCAAATATTCAACATTGTCGTAGTTTTGGGCGGCACGTGGACTAGGATTAAAAGTTGATTTACGGATAGTGCTCTTGGGAGCACGTAAAATAGAGTCAAAAGTAGGTTTCTCTATCTGAAGTGATCCAGATGGAGGACTAATAGAGGCAAGATATGGATCCAGTAAAGTACCATTAGTGACCTTTTCTCTGTTAGGTTTAGCCGATGTGTCATATGTGGTATTGTGAGTGGTTAAATCAATCCCATTGAACATATAAATACGAGCCCTCATCGAGGCATCATCATTAGGAGGGTGGCCGAAACTGCCCCTTGTGGGAGGGGAAAGTGCTTGAGTAACCATGGATTCTTGCTGAGGAAAAGGTTGTGTTAACACGACAGGTTGGGAATTCCCTTTGAAAATTTTTGCAACTTCGTCACGATGTGGACAGTCACAGGTGAAATGATCGTCACCACAAATAAGACATGGGAATTTTGGTTTTCGCTATGGTTTCTTTTCGGTAGCAGGTGGTGGAGTTTGGGTTTTGGGTTGTTAATTATTATTATTATTATTATTGGGTTTATTTTTTGTCTTCTTCTTACCCTCGGATTGTTGTGAAGAGGGAGATTGAACTGCATTCACCTCAGAGACTTGAGTCGGGAGGGAGGTAGAGGAGAGTGAGGCTGAATTGGGAATGGGTGCTGAAATAGATAGATTTATTGTTCCGGTCGACTGTGATGTAGATTGGGTTTTAATGGTACCGATAACTCCATCCGCATGTGCCATGGACGAAGGTTTAGATGGATCGGTAGAAGTACGAGTAGCATTAGGAATCAAACTCATATAAAGTACCAAATTGGGAGTAAACCAAATCTAAGTACTGAGCTTGGGCAATGGCTTCTTCCTCAGTGACTACACCACCCATGGCGACATCACAAGCAATTGGGGGTAAAAGAGATCTAGTAAACCATTCTGCCAATAACATGTCAGGAATGGTCTCTTTAATCAACCTTCTTCATCGTCTCCACTCATGAATATGATCAGATATATGCATGGAGTTCATTTGACGAAGGGAGGTTAAAATTTTCGTACCCGTCTCATAACGGATGGGTAATTGAAAATGTGTGATAAAATCCATGGCGAGGGAGTTAAAATCTTGAAAAGAACCACGTGGAAGTTCAATGTACCACTTGGTTGCAGAGCCCATAAGTGTGCGCTGGAAAAGACGTAAACGTATAGAATCATCCATTAATGAGTTTGATGAACACCATAAATGGAATGTCATCACATGGTTGTTTGGGTCTTCTCTAGGTTTACCGTTAAACTTTGGGATGTTAGAAGGCAATTTAGCGGGAATCACTGGCCAAAAAGGAAAATGTAGTATGGGATCATTGGTCAACCGAGACAAGTCTGGGAGATCCAGAGTAGCAAGGAAGGGTAATTGTCGGTTAACCTGAGGATGATATTGGTGTGGCATAGGGACACCAGTGGGGCCATAAACTAGTTGAGGTGGATAATTGTATCTAGTAGGCCCTCCCACATACAGTTGTTGTTGACCAAGATAAGTGCAATTTGATGATTGTTTAGGAACATTCATGAGCGGAGTGAAACCCGACGGATGTTGAGGAGGATAAGTCATTTGATTCGGTTGTGGGGGATAAACAGTTTTCCCTTGAGGGGGGTAAACAGTTTGTCCCTGAGGAGGGTAAACATTATCCCCTTGGGGAGGATAAACATTCGACCCTTAGGGAGGATAAGGTTTTTGTCCTTGAGGACCCCAGGTGGGATTTGGGACACCCGGATAAGGTTGTCCATAAGATAGTTTGGAAGGAACAAGATTTGATACTCCTCCTTATGGGTTATGATACGATTTCCCCCCATGGTAGGGTTGATTAAATGTACCTCCTAAAGGTACTCCCAAGGATTGTGAAGGGTTTTCGACAAAAGAATATTTCCTCCCTGCCACATATTGATTTACAATTGGGGTTTGACCAGTAAAGGGAGGTTGTCCTCTGGTAGGAACATACAAAGGTGGTTTTCCCCCAGGAGGGGTAGGTCCACTAGATGGTGGTTTCCCCCCAGTCAAGATATGTCTCGTAGTTGATTGTGTCTATCTGGAAAGGGTCTGCATTCTCTGGTATAAAGGTGTTCCAACAGGATCTTGTGGAACATGAGGATTTGTAGTGTGAAAAGGTGTAAAGGTGGGAGTAACAGTTGAAGTGCCTTGTGTGTGAGTAGAAGTGATGACTCAAGAATTAAGGTGGACTTGTTCTGATGTAACAGTAGGATCGATGACTTGTTCGATGGGATGATCAATAGTTTGACTGGATGGTCCTGCCTCAACAGCAGGAGGTTCATGAGGATTAAGAGGTTGTCGAATATATTCAAAATGTTCATAAATATCACGCCTCGATGGAGTCCTCCATACAGAACGAGCAAATGTTTGATGTGGATCTACTGTGTCAGTAGGATGAATAGGGGTCCTATAGGCATCACTAAAAAGTGGTTCAGTGGATCCCATGTATGTCTCGATAATTAGTCTCAAAGTAAAACCTTGGACTTCTTCTTCTATAACGTTACCGAACGAGTCTAATTGAACTAGGTGTTGGCCCTTGACCAAGTTTTGAAGAGTACTTGTTCATATTTTACCGTTTTTGGGACTACGACAACTTGCCAAGGATGGAGCGCAACACGAAGCGGAAATTAAGGAAGCAAGACCTATTTTTGGGTCCATTTTAGGGTTTTTGGTTGATGTAACGGGAAATGGATGTCGTCCCGTGGGTTTACCCATGCTTAGGCTCATTTTGTAATCTATAAATAGGCAATGTAAATAGAGAAGAAGAGAGAGTAGTACATCTATGTGTTGTATAGATAAAGGCTTGGTGCTAGTACTAGATCGGTGTGATCGGATGTATATTGAAGTGCTCTGTGCATGAGATTGAGAAGCTAAGTGCAAGTTGTTGTAGCTTTGTGTTGAAGTGCAAGGAAGAAGGATCTAGCGAGCTACATAGATCTTCTTTCCTATGCGAAGTAAGGATCATTAAAGCTTTGTGATGTAATTTCTTGACCGAGATAATATAAATAAGACTTTGTGGACGTAGCCCCAGGGTGGGGGTGAACCATGGTAACTGTGTGTATTGTTCTTTGTGCTTCGACCTAATGTGTTGTTTCCTTTTGGCTAAGTGCTTGTTGTGATTAAGTAGATCTAGTTATGCTTTGTGCTGATGATATATGAATGAATGTTAGATCTGATATAAAAGATGCATAGTGCTTGATCTATTCAACCTAACCTATATTTATGTGTCTAAGTACTGAACCATCTTTAGTACAAGTATTCACTGCGATGCTCTATGTTATCTACGAAGTACCATACAGGTTAAATATTGATGAATGATCTATGTTAAGTGCCCTGTAAAATATATAATCATAGATTAGTGTCCCAGCTACAGTTGCAGACATCTGAATCCTGGAACCACCCCTGCATCTACCTCGGGTGAGACTTCATCTACTTCGCAGGTGTTGCCGAAAGGGCCAATAGTTAGGGTTTTGTTGGTGCGCTCTTGAGCATTGAACCCTGGGTCTGCCGCTGTGCCAACAAGTGGTTTCATTGCCGGGACCTGAAACTATGATTGCTGGGAACTGAGGAAAAAGAAACGTTGTACAAAAGAAATCTCTGTGCATAGATCTGTTTCCCTAGTGCGCATCTTTTTACTCGACTTGTGCAGCTTTGTACCAGGAATAAGGTCAAATATGAAGAAAGGAAGATCATATCTGAAGAAGAGAAGCAAGATCTGAATGCTTTGTGCTCTAAGAAAAGTAAAAGTGGAAATTTTTGAAAGAAAGAAGTCAGATCTACAGAAAAGAGGTAAGATTTGTAAGCTTTGTGCTCTAATAAAGGTAATAATAGTCAAAAGTTCTTAGATCTGGAAGCTTTGTGCTCTGTAGATAAGTGAATTTTTTTTTTTGTTTCTAAAGCATGGATCTAGGTATGTTTGATAGATTTTTTCCTAGCTTCAAAACTAGGGCATTAATAGATGAAAGAAATTTTAATATGAATAGATCTTATAAGTATAATGATAGATATGTTATACCTATGCATCGAAATAATTTATGGACTAACAAGTGGATGCAGGATCCTAGAAAGAGTTTTGTGTAGGCTAGCTACCACAAACCTGGTGCACGGTACAAAATAAGTTGGGGAACATTTAAACGAAAGAGAGGATTAACCCTCTATTATAGTTGCATAAGACCGGGACATCTTGCTAAGGAATGCCCTGGGAGAAAACCTAGTTGCCTTTGTTGTAAGGCTATGGACCATGAAGTGTTGGATTGCCCTAGAATGATTGCTAGACTTGAGAAGTTGAATATGGAACAAGCAAACCCTGAAGGAGATCAAGAGACCAAGATCATAGCAGAAACCCAGAAAGAATCAGAAAAGATATTGCTATATATGAAAGACACCTTGAATGATCCTAACATGTTAGGTTATCAGAGATATTCAAAGAAAAGGAGCAAATTGAAGCAAGATTAGGGGACTTCGACATTGACTATATTCTTGATGAAGAGACACAATTGAACATTATGCTAGAAAGAACTTGGGAAGCTATAGGAAAGCCTGCCATGATCCCTTCCCTAGGAGGAACACGTTTATTCATAGAAAAGCTAGTAAACCTATGTGGAAGGCTCGCCCAGATGCCTATGACTGTCAATGGAACTTCAACAGAGGAAGACTTTGAGATTATTAAATTTGTTGAAGATAGCGCCCCGTTTACCATGCTCATAGGAAAACCTTGGATTGATAGAGAACAAGCCAGATGAAAAGAGGAAGAAAAATTTTTGGAACAGAAGAAGCAAGAGTTAAAAGACTTTATGACCAGAAGGATCGCACACTTTATTGAGGAACAGAAGAACAGATCGCAAATATTTAATATTAGCAACTCCGATGTCGAAGCTAAGAGAACAATTGAGGACCCGCAGAAGATCGAGATACCTATTTTTGACATAGAAGAAGTATTATCAAGGAACCCTAGGAAAGACTTTCAACAGCGCAAAGTAACTAAGATCACAGAAGATAACCATCAGAGTGGTAAAAGCATTACTGAGACAAAGCTCACTGGGAAGAAGGCTATAAAGTTAAGAAATAAAAGGGCTAATACTGTAAGGTTACAAGAGGTTCTAGAGGACACTTCGCAGCAAGAAGAATTGCAGAATTCGAGCTTCGCCGAGATATCAGAAAAAGGACATAGAATACTTCACCATGACGAAGAAATATAGTCGTTGCAACCAATATACTCATTCAACTGCCGCCCCGAACGGGTCGAAAAGCAGTTATGGGTTACCACTAGACCGTTGGATAGCACCAGAACAGATAGAACGGAGTTAATGAAGGCCCCATGTCCGTTGCAAGAAGATCGTTGTTGAGATTGCCTACTTAACTCATCGCTCCATGCACCGAGAATACTTTTTGCTAACTGAGAATTTGAGTGCAAAACCTGAGATTTAATTACCTTGAGATCATTGCCTTGTTCCCATACTATTCACTGTAGTCTCTGAATTTCATTTTGCACCTGAGCTAGCTGACCCAAGTTTGTATGTCGGACGAGCTCAGCGCTGCTAATAAAAATTTTAAAGAAGTTATAATTGATTTAATGACTGAGAGAGTCATGTCGAAGCATGGAATATCTACAGGTGTACAGGCATCGTCCTCAGAATCACTGCTAGCTTCCCCCTCCACTGCTCGAGCAGGACCCTCCTGAACGCCTTCGGAAAGACAATCTAAGCTCGGAAACATCTTCGCCACTATGAAAATTATCCCAAGCATCTTGCCTAAATATATCCCACCACTAAGCGGCACAGTGAATCGAGAAAATGTACCCAGAGACTTCGACTATGTTGTGGTCATTGCGTACCTCTCGAAAGGGGTGCGCACAGTTCATGCTGACCAGGAGAAGCTCACCACAATAAAATTTAGTGATTTTAACCTTGGATATCGCAAGGTTTACAGTATGCTAGCCCCGCACAAGTACTTGACTATTACAAAAGGAAAGAACCCCAAGATTTCCCCACAGCAATGGACCCATAACCTCACATAGTCAAACCTCCTCAACGTAATGAAGATTCCACATTTCAGGAGGCATCAAGAAGTAAATGCATGCGTCAGGTTGTTGTTGTCCTGCTACCATGGAGGATACCTATGGTTGGACCGCTGCATCACTGTGGACCCGGTTCTGATCAATCGGATCACTAGGCTAAGCATGCAGGGCCCTGACCCACGGGAATTTTACCCTAGAAAGACTGCAGATCGTGCTCTCACCCAACGAATAAAAGATACATATGGCGATCTAGAGAAAGGCACGCGAGGTTACAAGGTAGCCTCCATTGAGAATGCAGCAGTGCACTTTGGTTGCCAGCTGATCGCAGGGAAGTTAGTCCGCAAGAACAGACCCACACAGGTGACTGGATTTGTAGTTGACCTAGCAGGGAAGTGCGCGGAGGGACTACAAATGCACTCGAAAAAGTACCTTATAAATCAGCTAGAGCTTGATTATATACAAGTGCGGGACCAAGGGTATGAATTCCACTCATCGCTTTCATCGCTTGGGAACTGCCCGAGGGAGCCACTTTTCCAGAGATCGAACCCTTTGAACCATTAGTCGCAAAGTTCTGTACGTTGTGGTACTCCAGCAACATGAACAAGTACTGGCAGTCCAATGATGTCTTCCAAGCTTACTACACTCAATTGAAGAATGGCATCCAGTCTACACCGTGCATCACACCCAACACACTTCATAGGTTTAGACGTTTGATGAAATTCAGCGTAGACCGTCACTTCAGCTATATCACAGCGTGCGCGGATGAGCACAAACAACAACTCCAGTCATATTACAAACTGACAGAAGATGACTTGGAGAAGATTACCAAGGAATGGTCAACAAACCTCCTCATTGCAATAGACCTTGCATAGATGTCCGACGTGGATAGCCCTGAAGCTATGTTGAATGCACCTGGACCACGCAAGACTAAGAAGGATGTGGAAGTTCAAGATATCCCTCCAAGATGAAGCTTGAATCATTCGAAGTGGAATTGATCAGATCTGAGTGACTCGGGACGAGTCACAAGTGAGTGTTGGGGGCATGTTGGCCCTTGACCAAGTTTTGAAGAGTACTTGGTCATATTTGACCATTTTTGGGACTACAACAACTTGCCAAGGATGGAGCACAACATGAAGCAGAAATTAAGGAAGCAAGACCTATTTTTGGGTCCATTTTAGGGTTTTGGGTTGATCTAACGGGAAAGGGATGTCAGCCCATGGGTTTACCCATGCTTAGGCCCATTTTGTAATCTATAAATAGGCAATGTAAATAGAGAAGAAGAGAGAGTAGTACATCTATGTGTTGTATAGCTAAAGGCTTGGTGCTAGTACTAGATCTGTGTGATCGGATGTATCTTGAAGTGTTATGTTCATGAGATTGAGAAGCTAAGTGCAAGATGTTGTAGCTTTGTGTTGAAGTGCAAGAAAGAAGGATCTAGTGAGTTGCACAGATCTTCTGTCCTATGCGAAGTAAGGATCGTTAAAGATCTGTGTTGTAATTGCTTGACCGATATAATATAAAGAATACTTTGTGGACGTAGCCCCAGGGTGGGGGTGAACCACGATAATTGTGTGTATTGTGCTTTGTGCTTAGACCTAATGTGTTGTTTCCTTTTGGCTAAGTGATTTTTGTGATTAAGTAGATATAGTTATGCTTTGTGCTGATGATATATGAATGAATGTTAGATCTGATATAAAATATGCTTAGTGCTTGATCTGTTGAACCTAACCTATATTTATGTGGCTAAGTACTGAACCATCTTTAGTATAAGTATTCACTGCGATGCTCTGTGTTATCTGCGAAGTACCATACGGGTTAAATATTAACGAATGATCTATGCTAAGTGCCATGTAAAAGATATAATCACATATCAGTGTCCCAGCTACGGTTGCAGACATCTGAGTCCTGCAACCACCCCTGCCTCTACCTCGGGTGAGACTTCATCTTCTTTACAGGTGTTGTCGAAAGGGCCGGTAGTTAGGGTTTTGTTGGTTCTCTCTTGAGCGTTGAACCCCGGGTCTACCCCTGTGCCAACACCAATAGTGTTTCAATAGGAACTACGAACAGAGGTGTAGTATGAGGAGTGGGATCCTCAACCGTAACCAAGGCTCTTCCTGAATTTTCTAATAAAGGAGTAGCAACACTCCCAGCGTCAGAGCGATTTTCTACCTCTTCACAGTAGGTATATTCTGTTGAGTTAGGAGATAAGGGTCGGTATCCTTCTTCCAGAGGCTACCCTTGCATCCTACATGATTGAAGAAGACCTTTATCGTCTACAGGCTCAATTTTGAAAGACTATTAAAACAACAGCACACGCTAAAAAAATCTAGAAATACCAACAAACAAACAAACCTTCTCTCAATGACCGTACTAGTTGGTGATGAAATCCAACATCACGTGATCAAGTAAAGAAGGGGATAGGATATAAGTGGGTGGAACAATTACAATGGTGACCTGCTTAACAGACTTATGCCTTGGTGCAAGCTTCCACACATTAATCGTGGATTTACCCTCCAAGGAGCTCGAGTGATTTTGATCACCATCTGTTCCAGGTACAGTGAAGACTTCCCTTCACCATCACCTTGTGTAAAGACCCTAAATATTGTTGCTACTAAGGACACCAACTCACAGTTAGCCCCTGGGCGAGTACATTCAACAGTCTAGTATGAACGTATGGGCAGGATAACAAGTCTGAAATCCTTCAAGAGAACTGAGGACAAGTGGACCGGTAGAACTCCAGAGGATATCGAATGGATTCAAAATTCATGAATTGCCGAGACCAAATGAAGACAGTTGGACCTCAAGAAGAACCCCCAATATACGATCTGACTACTATGAACGGTTAAACCATGGAGGGATAATCTTGTGGCTCTCCCAAACGCGACCTCGTGCATAACCCTTGTGTGAGAAGGGGATCCCAGATAAGCTTATACGAAAATTGGATTTTCTCTCCCTATCACAAGATGCTAAATTTTGTTTTGAATGCTTTGGAGAGTTTTACTCACAGCCTAATCCAAAGCGCTAAACCTAGTCTAATGTTGGTGGAGGAATCTAAAAAGAAAAAGTTTCTAGATCAATTTTAATTAGCGTTGATTTTTGTGGTTGTTCTTTACTCAGATGTGAATGAGAGTGAAACTAATGATATTATGACTCGATTCCCAAAAATGCATAACAAAAATGATAAACAATTGTTTTCTTTCAATAAACTTCTATTTATGGGAAGGAGAAGAAATTTTCCTTTTCACTATCAAATACAAAAATGCAGAGACTTCCTGCAATTGTTCTCAATCAAGAATCCAATTCAATGCTAAACTATTTAGAAAATGATTCTAATATCCAAAATCCAATCATGAAAATATATCTCTTTGTTTAAATATGAACTTTAATTGATTTGATTCAAAGCTTCTTATGCCAACTAGATTTCACTATTTGCAAGTTTAAGCAATTGGAAGCAAATATCATATAAACAAAAAACACACTCTCACCATGATCAAACAAGAAGAAAAACAAATACAAACTTTTCAAAAATAAAATCAAAACTCGAACAAGAATAATTGCTTAGAAAGATAAATCAAAGATCAAATGGAACAATACATAGATCCTCGGACTTCCTTGCGACAACTTTCATGAAATCAGATAAACGAGAAAGTATCAAACCAACTCCAGATCTCAAATATGAAGAGTGATTCCAAAACAAGGAAGAGTGATTTCAATATCTTTTAAAAAACAAACAAAGCATAAAAAACCCTTAGAAATCAAATGGTTGCAAGTTTTATAGAAGACACATATTGATAGCAAAAGTCCTGAGCAAGAGAGAAAACCAAAAATCACACCCAGTAGAGATATCCCACAAATTTTCAACAGAAAGGAAAATCGGTGCTTTGGTGATATAGGCACCAAAGCGTTGTAGCTCTTTGTAAAGCACTACAGGGGAGCGTCGAGCTTGAAATCAACGCTCTAAATGTAATGGGAGGGGAGCGTTATTTTATGAGAACGAAAAGTGCCAACCCAGAAACAAAAACTCGGGAAGGCTTAATCATCAGCCTGTGTAGGATGACTTCAGGACTAAAAACACATGTAAAAAGAGGAAAAAACACAGTGAGTAGGATCTGAAGACAAGAAAAATACTAAAACAAGACCAAGGAAAGAAACCAAAATCACAAGCTTCTCTCCGCAGTGGAGTCGCCAATTTTTGTTGTAGGAAAGTTCCCCTACGGACAGGTGAATGTCCTCTTGGATCTTAGACCCCTATAACCAAGACAGAAAAGTGCTAACTTTGAACATTAACATTCCTTTAAACATAGCTAAACTAGTCAATAGAGAAGAGGAAGAAAGTATGAGTACCTTTTTATGAAGTTTGTCCTCGTTCAGTCCAGGTTGAACTCAATCTTCAAGTCCTTCAACGAGTCCTACAATCCAATAAACAACAAAGACAAAACATACTTCCTATTCTACCATCATTAGTTTAAATCTAGATTTATCCAAAGAGACAATTCCATGCAAATGTACACAAACTAGAAGGAAACAAGCCAAGCACATGTATTAATGAGAAAAAAACAAGGTGCTTACAAAATGTAGATGCATATGCAGCAGCCTCACCAAGTCCTTGTTGGGTATGTGTTATATTCTTTGCATGAGTAGTAGTGTGTGAGCGTATGCACCGGGCGCGCAGGGGGGTTAGAGGGGGGGCCACATGGTTTAGAGGGGGGAAACGTGTCATGTATTTAGGTGGTTTTTTCGGCACATGGTTTTTTCCGATGGTTTTCTATTTCCGGTTAAGGAATTAGGGTTTTTGGACTAATCCATGTCATTGGGTTAGGGTTTTGGATGTCGCTAGCTCCTATATGTATATTGTATTGTAAACAATGTAACACAATGTATGAATATAATATATGCTGGTTTTCCCGGTTTGGGTTTCCAGGGGAAAAATCTCTGTGTAATGTTTGCATTTTCCATTGTATATTTTCTATTCTTTTATGAATATCTGTTTACAGTAGACATTGTACAAGGTTAGGATTTACAGTCCTCCTTGTCCAACCCCTTGCTCGAACGATCCACAATCAAAATGACAAGACTTTTCACTGATTATTCTCCCCCCTTTCACCATGAGAATGCCTCCTTATATAGGCTTTGAGAGGCTTAACCACCTTATATATTCTTGGGATAAGTTGAGGATATGGCTCCATTAGTTGTGGAACTCCCCTTAGATCCAACCTTGGACTTGGATTCAAGCCAAACTGACTTATATATTTCTCAGTTATCCTTAGAGATAAGGGCGACTTGTTCCCAAGATTTGGTCAACAGATTGGCGCTACCTCAAAGTGGGCCATAGAGCATTGCAGCGCTCCCTTCTAAGAGGGAAAGGAGCGCTAGCACTCCTTGCAAGTGGGCAAGGGAGCGTTGATCTCCAAAAATACTTTTAGGATGGTAATTCCTCAAGGTAAAAGCTTGTAAACTCTTCCAAATGATATATTTTCCTCTTCTAACAATTCTTAGAGGATTTCCCAAGTGTTCTTATGATTTCGCCCACGATGTGACACATGTGAGGCGAACATATAAATTGTACGACACTTGCGACAATGATAATGAGACATTGTCGAAGTGAGTAATTTTGACGTGTAACAATTATGCTAACTCCATCATCACAATGTCACGATGATTTGTTTCAATCTCTCCTCTCCTTATATATGAGTCTAATGAGTGAGTTTAGTCACCCCTTCTAAACTCAACAATTAATTAGAACATTTTAATCCTCTTTGTGGGTGTGACACCCCATCACAAGCCCAAAAAGCCCATAAACTTGCCCATGAGGCCCTAGCCTCATTCCAAGGTCGATTTGACTGAAATGAAAGGCTAATCTGGTGCCAATGAAGATTCCCACATTCCTGACACCTTGGCCTCTTATTGGAATACCTCCTGAAGCTACAATAAAAAAAAATCTTAGCGAGGGAGGTATCCCATCCACCATCATCTGGATGTACCTATGTCTCCCACACTGGAAGTGACTCTGTCTCCTCTACCACAACTGCACTCCAATCCTCCTGATTGGTTTCTCCCTTTGTCACCAAAGAAGATCTCGCTCTCTAGTCCTCTTGACTAGTTTCATCCTCAGTCACTGTAGCAAAACCGGATGAAACAACTAGATACTCCATGGAGGTCTCACATGCCTTAGAGGCCTCCTACCTATGAACCTCTTGTATGGCCTCCTCAACCCATAACACCTACTTATCAGTCCTATAATATGCCTCTCTCCCACCTGAACTTGATGTGGAACTCCCTCTGAATGGATGAATCTCCCTCTGAGCCCACTTACTCCCACTGAGATCTGGATCCCTCTATATACTCCCTCTGAAATTTGATTCCCTTTGAGTCGACACTACTAGTGGGGCCACCTTCCTCGCCACCAATGGAGATACATGCTCCCTTTGAACCTATGATATTGGTGGGGCCACCTTCCTCACCACTGATGGAGCTATTTGCTCCTCCTCATCTGTCTCTCTGGTCCTATTGGTCACAACACGCATATGCTTTCCCCCCAACCCATATAGGTTTCCCTCCCTAACTCCAAGAACCACCGCTTATATGAAGCTAGATCGTATGGGCACAAACAACACCTATCCATCTAGAAATAATATGTGGTATCCCTATTTCTCAATATCTAAGACTGATAGAACACTCCTCCTAAGTTATGGCACCCATAACACATTCGACACCCTCAACACCTCTCTTGACTCTAGTCTAAATGATATCGTACCAGATGCTTGTACTGCATGCTTGGTTCCCATACAAATATCCACACACAAGTCAGAGCCAGTCTCTGTGAAGCTGTCAAGTAAATCTCTAGCACCTGTCATATGGAAAGATGCATCGCTATCCACCAACAAGGTCCCCCTGCTAGAGATTGTGCCTGAAAGGGAAGAGACCAACCAGATATCCCCATGGAACCTATCTGTAACCTCATCAACTTCTATTGTTGATGCATGTTACCTTCTTCCCCTTCCCCTTCCCCTTCTATGTGAACACTGTGAATCATAGTGACCATATTCATGACACTCAAAACATCTAATCCTTCTAATATCCTTCTTTTGTCTTGGCTCTGAAGATGTTTCTCTCTCGGGAGAAGCCACTCTCCCTGGAAAACCTCTTCTGCCTCGATAATCTCATTTTCCCTTCCTAGTGCGGCCTACAAGGGCTTGGTTCTCATCATTGTTACTCTTCACCATACTATCCATATCATCCTTGGACACCAACCGGGTCTCCTCTTGGATACAATCAATCCATAATTTATCAAATTTTGGTCACTTCTCTTGTGGACATATCCCTTGCATAAATGGTTCCCAAGAACAGGGAAGACCTCTCAACGCCACATTCACTAACTCAACTTCCTCCACCTTGTCATTGATGGCCACAAGATGATATTTGATCTGTGTAATCTTCATAAGATAGTTCACAACTGTGTCCTCACTGGAAATCTTGACAATTTAAAGTTGGTGCTTCAAATGCAACTTCATGGCCGTATTCTCGTTTTGGTATAGATCTACCAAAGAAACATACATTTCCCTGGTAGATGTCTTCTCAACAATGTGGGGAATAAAGTGGTCCTTCACGAACTCACGCAACACCTGTTTGGTTTTCTCTTCCTTCTTCCCGTGTGTTGTCAATTCCTGTGGATCGGTAGGAGCTATAATCCATCCTCAACATACTCCTTGAGGTCATTTATTCTAGTAGAAGGAGAACTCTAGCCTTCCAAGCTCGGAAGTTAGTTGCCCCTTCCAACCTATCCTCAATATTCAATGTGTTCACCATGATGACCTACCCGGAACAAGAACAAGAACAAGAATAAGAACAACACTCATCCCATGTTTCAACCAAGATGTATCTCAAGATGATCCCCTTCTCTTCAAATTACAAGCTTTGAAACCATGTCAATTTTCACATGCAACTCTATGTGACTAGTTTTCAGATCTGAAAATTGTTTCCTAGTGAGATAACAATAAATCCTAGTTGTTATCACTGAATACTTTTACACTGGAAATTATTGACTAAAATTATATGCAGCCGAAACAACAAGATTGGGGATGAATCATCAACATGTATGATACACAAGATTTTTGTTTTGTAACTTTACCAAACTCAGAAATTCTGAGGGAAAAAACAGCCCTCCTAGACAATACAAATCCACCAAAATTCTGAGGACAAACTTTTCCTCCAATAACTAGAAGATAAGAAAACCAAACCTCAACAAAACCTTGGAAATTTCCTCTTCCCACAAATCTGTTGTAGACCACCTGTACGACTTGTCGATGTCATCTGTCAACCTGTACGAACCTGCCCCTGCCCAAAAAACCATGTACATGATTCACCTCACTGCTTCCTGTGTACATATTATATTGTTCCCACTGTTACTCTTGCATATTTGATTCACCTTCCTGCAACTTGCGCACATACGAAGCTATGCTCTCTCCAACCTGTGTACATACACGATTCAACCCACTGTAATCCGTGTACAAGTATAAATAACTTGTACGGACACCTCCATACAACTCACTCTCTTTGGCTTCCTTTATTCTATGCCAGATTCACCGCCATTGCATAATTTCCCTTTGCTGAAATCACCAAGCCTCCTAGCACAAGTGCAAACTCACTTATGCTAAATCCATGATAACAATGTCACGATGATTTTTCACAATCTCTCCTCTCCTTATATAGGAGTCTAATGAGTGAGTTTATGCATCCCTTCTAAACTCAAAAATTAATTAGAATATTTTATTCCTTTGTGTGGGTGTGACACCCCATCACAAAACCACAAATCCCATCAACTTTCCCATGATGCCCTAGCCTCATTCCAAGGCCGATTTCACTGAAATGAAAGGCTAATATGGTGCCAACGAAGATTCCCACATGTTTGATGCCTTGGCCTCTTTTGGGAATACCTACCGAAACTACAATAAACAACACTGGGAGGATAGTTGGAAGGTCAGGCGTCCTCAATGATTTATCTTCTCTCTAGTCTGTTTCTCTTTCTTTTGTTTATTTGTTTGTCTTTTCTCACACGTGGAAAAGGTCTTATGAACATCTCATTACTTATTTTATACAATAATGTATTTCATGAATTTACATACATTACATACAAAAATGAACATCAATCATGATGGCACGGGGACCTTCACGCCAACAAGTCAATCTCGTTCTTCGTCCATAGCCTTAAATTTTTCATGTGCTGATCATCTTAGAGTCTATTGTCGATATCCAATTGTTCTTTTTGGATCTGATTCAGATCAAAGACAAATTTCAAACACATAACTCAAGAGAGAGAAAAGAAGGACTTTTTCTCAAGAGACCTTGAGTGCTTGAGACACAAAGGATTGTGACTCAAGAGGATCTCAGCAAGGGTGAAGAAGGACTTTCGCCTAGAGATCATCTCAAGGGACAAAACATAACATATCTGATGGAGTTAGTTTCTCATAGAGAGAGAAATGAAGGACTTTTTCTTGAGATACTTTGAGTGCTTGAGACATGAAGGACTGTAAATCAAGGAGATATCAGTAAGGGTGATAAAGGAGCTTCATCCAAAGATCAACTCAGTACAAAGGAGAAGGGAAGAAAGTGGGCAGCAGTTGCAAACAGATCTTGTAACAAGAATAGATTTGGGAAAATCAAAGTAGTAGATATGATATGGGAGCGACGTCATATGGGCGGAGCATATAGTCTAGGGTGCAGACATACAAGTTGGACTAGTGCAACAAGGTGCGTGCATAGGCATTGAATATCTTTAGTTAATAGGTTTGTTGAAAGCCCAGGATGTACTATATGTACCAGTACTAAAGATTAATTTTCTCTCAGTCTCAATTATGGAGGACAAGGGTTTTGTCGTCATGTTCAAGAAAGGGAAAGTACTCATACATCAAGAGGGAGCTAGACTTGACACAATAGTGATCATTGGAGTTAGAGAAGGAAATTTATATAGGTTGCAGGGAAAGCATGTTTATGCCTTGGTACATGACAATGAAAACTTATGTGAGTTATGACACAGGAGGATGGGACACCTGCACTACACGGAATTTTCAATTCTAAGGGAGATTGTCACTAGTCTTCCAGATTTCAGTATTGAGCAGCATGGTGTGTACAAAGGTGTGCACTTGGGAAGAATGTCAAGGATGATTTTCTAAGTAATGAGAGTAGTTCCAAGAGTATATTGGATGTTATACATATCGATGTGCATGGACCAAGGTCAATGGCAGAGGACAAGGATCAAGTGGCTCCAAAGGGACAACAACATTCAGAGACTTCTAGATTGGGAATTCAACCTGCAGGTGGGGAGGAGGAGTTATCCCTTTCAATTTCTGTCAAGAGACCCAGATGGTTCATGTAGACATTGAGGGATTCTTAGGAGCATGTTGCGACCCCTAAGAGCATATTCAGGGAGAGAAGGGCTCCGAGGAATTTTCCAAACTTTGTGGCAATAATGAGTAGGATCATTGATTCTGAGTCTTCTAATTCTCAGGAAGCAATAGACCAATAGTTTTGGTTGGATGAAATGGGGTAGGATGATGTGTGGGACATTGTGTCAATACCAGAGAGAAAACCAGTTCTAGGTGGCTCTTCCAGAAGTACCTTCCTCACTAAGAGGGATATGTGTTGATGTTTGTAGCATCAAATGTGTACTTCCACACATGTCTAAGTGTCTAGACATGTGGAAGTCGTCCAAAGCCTTTGACCTTAGTAATTTACTTGAATTAAATGAATTATTAAAGTAAAGTTCTTTTTATAATTAAAGTGAGTTTAATTTAATGAAATTTTAAATTTATTAGCATTAGTGATTAAATGAATCTTAGCCATTGATCTCAAGTGAGTTGATATCTAATATCAATCGTTAATCTCTCTGGAGATTAGGGTTATGTTTGATTCAATCATAACTCAAGATTATAACAGCAAGGCTAGGTGAAGGAGAAAGATATCTACTTGAGAGCAAAGAAGGACTTTTTCTCAAGTGCTTGAGTCAAGAAGGATTGTGACTCAAGAGGATCTCAACAAGGTTGAAGAAGGATTTTCATCTAGAGATCAAGTCCAAAGGATGAAAGTGCAAGTAGTGCAGTAATAGGAGAAAACCCAACAACCAAAAGTCGAATGATAGATTTATGGGTAGTCCAATAGCAGATATGACGTACCAACGGATAAATATTTAGCATATTTGAGGTAGAAACAGGTAGATCTAGCAAATCTGAGGTACCAACTAGTAGATCTAGTAGATCTGAGGTACCAATGGACAAATCTAGCATATATGAGGTACCAATGGACAAATCTAGTGCAAATATGAGGTGTTATCAGACATATCTAAAAAATCCGAGGTACAAGTGAATAGATCTAGTAGATCTGAGGTACCGACAGACAAATATATCATATTTGAGGTACCAATAGACAAATCTAGTGTAGATGTGAGGTACCACCAAGAAGATCTAGAAGATCTGAGGTACTAACGGGAATATATAGAAAATATGAAGTATCAACAGGAAGATCTAGCAGATATGAAGTACTAGAAGGAATATCTTGCATATATGAGGACCAACACGAAGATATAGTGTAGATTTGAGCATCTAGCAGGTAGATATGGGCAGATCGGGAAGAGGGTTTCTTCAAATAAGGGCCAGAGTTGCTAGGTTTTTTGTGATTTGTATTTTTCCTCTGTGGGCCATTTTCCTAGTAAGGGAACCCTTGTAATCTTGGAGTCGTTATTAATGAAAATCTTATTTGAAGGGAGAAATTTATGTGTGCATGTGTGAAGTTTTCTTTCTAGTTTGCTTCCGTTGTTTTATTTCCAGCCAGTATATTTTATTTTGTGTGTTGTAATTTAATTATCAACAAGGAAAAACATAAGGTAGTAATTTATCTAAGTGTTGGGGATAGTGATATTTTTCAACTTGGTATCAGGGCGTGATCAGTTCAACATGGTATTGGAGCTTGAAATCTGAGTGGGAAACAAATTTCAAACATACAACTCAATAGGGAGAAAAGAAGGATTTTTTCTCAAGAGACCTTCAGCGCTTGGAACACGAAGGACTATAAATCAAGAGGATCTCAGCAAGGGTGAAGAAAGACTTTGATCTAGATATCACATCAAGGGACAACATACAACACATATATTGGAGTCAGTGACTCAGAGAGAGAGAGAAAAGTGAGAATTTTTCTCAAGGGACTTTGAGTATTTGAGACATGAAGGATTGTGACTCAAGGAGATATTGTTAAAATAATGTAACTGCGAAGAGCATTCTTATTATTATTTTGTTATTGGATTAAATCCCCATTGTGGATTAATCATGTCATTATTATTATTGGATTAAATCCCCATTGCGGATTAATCATGTCATTATTATTATTATTGTTATTAGATTCAATCCCCATTGAGGATTAATCTTGTCGGTAATTGTATAAGGACCAAATCCCCTTTTGCAGATTGGTCATCGAACAATTACAAAGTGAATAATAAGAAGTCGGCCCCAGCAATTATAATGGAAGGGCCAGAATTAATTAAAGGTGGGTTTACCCACCCAGTGTGAGAGGTCGGCCCTGCCAGATGGTGACTCTTCACAAGTGCCAGATTGATATAAATAAGAGGCTAGCGCCTCACTTCTTACACACACTTCACTTGCTCATTCTCTTATGAGGCAAGCTGCAATTTCAAGTTAGAGAGAGGAGAAGAAGGGTGGCACATCTCTTGGGGAGGACTTTCTGTATTGGTTTGAGTTATCTCTTGAACATTGTATAATCCATTTATGATAAGGAAGTTTTTGCTAGGTTTTCTTCCCCTAGAGGGTTTCCTAGGATAAATGTTGTGTCTCTTGTGGATGTGTATTTCTCAGTGATCTTGTTCTTATTATGCTCTGATCTTATGAAATGAAAAGAACTATAATAATGGCATAAACATTAACATGGTATCAGAGCCAACCTGAAGAAAGCACAATCTGCAAGAGGAAAAACGTCATTGTTACCGTACCCCAAAAATAGGGTTTTGAAAAAGCAAGTATTTTCAGCTCCCTAACACCCTAGAAAGTTGCGCCCTCCCCCAAGGATCAATTTGGCACCTAGAACGCACATTTTCAGTGGCTGGATCTCCAAGAAAGTGAAACCCTAGTTTCACAAAAGTATTAGAAGTACCAGAAAACCAGTACCAGAAGTACCAGAGTACCAGAAGTACCAGAAGCACCAGTCCAGAAATCCGCAGATCAGATTTGACGGGGTAAATTTGGATTTTCTCAAATCTGAAGACACCAGGCTACTCACCTCAGCCAAGCGCACCTCCTGGTAAGATCAAAATTTGATTTTGAGCATTTTCAATTTTTGGTTATTTTTGCTACCGAAAGTACAAGATGTCTGCAAGCACAAAGCTTGTTGAGAAATTAGAAGGCATAGACAAATTTCGTGCCTGGAAGTATAGGATCGGTCTGATCCTTGTAGAGAATGACCTATCAAGATTTATCAAAGAAGAAGTGGAGGAACCTGAAGATGTCGTAGATAAAGTGAAGCATCAGAAGGACTCAATCAGGGCTCAGAGAATCATTTCAGATTCAATCAAAGACCACCTGATCCCGTATGTATCGTCAAAGAAAACCCCGAAGGAAATGTTTGATGCTCTAAGAAAACTATATGAAGGAAAGAACATCAATCGAAAGATGAATCTCAGAACTCAGTTGAAGAATACCAAGATGCAGAAAGGACAAATGATTCAAGAATATTTCTCCCGAATCTTCGAAATAAAATAACAGTTGAAAGCGATTGGAGACACCATCGACGAAGATGAATTTGTAATGACCGCCCTAAATGGTCTCACAAGACCTTGGGATGCCTTCATCCAGTCAGTATGTGGCAGAAAGGAGAAACTACAGTTTGAAAGCCTATGGGAAGAATGCATCTAACAAGAGACAAGGGTAGCCAATCGTGAAGCACTACTAGCAAGGGATGATGATCAAGCCCTAGCTACTCATACAAAAGGAGGAAGGAAGAAACCCTACTTCAAAAGGGAATCTCATAGAGAACCGCAACCATCAAACAAGTTCAACAATCAAGAATCTCATTCAAGAAATTTCCAGAAGAAAGGACAACGCAAGGGACGAGATATCTCATCTATACAATGCTATCATTGTGATAAGATGGGACACAAGGCGAACAATTGTCCAGTCAAAAAAGAAGAGTACAAGAGGAAGCACAAAAGACAACATGCTCATATTGCCGAAGATGAAGAACCACCTATGAATATGATTAAGGACCATGTCTTAATCTCAACTCTCTCAGGATCTGTATCACCTGGAGAAGACACATGGCTCATTGATAGCGGTGCATCAAAGCATATGACGGGTAAGAAGAATACTCTCTCTTGTATTTCAGAAAAGAAGTTTTCTCAGAAAGTAACTCTTGGAGATGATTATCAATATCCCATCAAGGGAATAGGAGAATCAAACTACAAGCTTGATTCAAAAAACTCAATAACAATGAAGGATGTACTCTATGTACTGGGCCTAAAGAAGAACTTACTCTCCATATCAGCTCTAGACAGGAAAGGCTATAGAGTTTCCTTCATAGATGGAGAAGTTCTTATGTGGGCTAAGGGAGAAACCTTAAATGAAGCAATCGTCATCGGAAGTGAAGAAAATGGTTTATATAAGCTGAAGGGTCACCCAGAAACTGCTATGACCCATGCCATCGAAAACTCATG
>ML802543.1:11856-72190 GCA_009831015.1 Picea engelmannii | reverse complement strand
ATGCTTCTGACCTAGTTGTTAGACGTAAAGCATGACGTTGTGATTCCTCACTTCTGACCTAGTTGTTAGACGTAAAGCGAGATGATGATATTACTTGCTTCTGACCTAGTTGTTAGACGTAAAGCAAGATGTGACTGACACTGAGCTACCAGCTTAACCACTGTGACATTGAGCTAATGTAGTACTGTGATGTGACAACCTAGTGTTGTAATGAGGTATAATTTTTACTTATACATGTTTGATGCAGATGATGATAGCATTCTTTTGAGAATGACGATGTTGCTAATGAAGAAAACTTTCGATGACTCGTAAATGTGCTAGACAATTGTTCAAGATGATATTGATGATATTGTCCTCCAGATGCCACCGATGATGTAGACCTCTCTCGCCTGATGCTGATGAAGAATACCCTTCTTGTTAAGGGGGAGTGTTAAAATAATGTAACTGCGAAGAGCATTCTTATTATTATTTTGTTATTGGATTAAATCCCCATTGTGGATTAATCATGTCATTATTATTATTGGATTAAATCCCCATTGCGGATTAATCATGTCATTATTATTATTGTTGTTATTAGATTAAATCCCCATTAAGGATTAATCTTGTCGGTAATTGTATAAGGACCAAATCCCCTTTTGCGGATTGGTCATCGGACAATTACGAAGTGCAGAATAAGAAGTCGGCCCCAGCAGTTATAATGGAAGGGCCAGAATTAATTAAAGGTGGGTTTACCCACCCAGTGTGAGAGGTCGGCCCTGCCAGATGGTGACTCTTCAGGATAAATGTTGTGTCTCTTGTGGATGTGTATTTCTCAGTGATCTTGTTCTTATTATGCTCTTATCTTATGAAATGCAAAGAACTATAATAATGGCATAAACATTAACAGATATCAGTAAGGATGATAAAGGAGCTTCATTCAAATATTAGCTCAATCCAAAGGAGAAGGGAAACAAGTGGGAAAAATAGCAATAGATAGATCTGGTAACAAGGAAATATTTGGGCATATTTGAGCAACATATTTGAGTCAGAGGCAGTGTCATATGTGTAGAGTAGATAGTCTAGGGTGAGTACATACGCATCGGATAGGTGGAGTAGGGCACGTATAGTTCGTGTACAGTTCATATAGGTCATTGGTAGATGAACGTACAGTAGGGGCATAGGTGTTGGGATGCAAGTGTTGGCTGTATTTTTTTCTTAATGGGAAGAAATTATAATAGAAGCACATGAGTTATTCAATAATCTGATGGAGAAGGACTCAGGGATCCATGTGGAGCTTGTTGATGATGACAACTATGCAATGAAGGGAGAGGAAACAATATTATTCCAGCTTGAGTCAGGAGTTTCATTGGAATCCTATGATGTACTATATGTACCAGGATTGAAGAAGAATTTTCTCTTAATCTCAGTTATGGAGGACAAGGTTTTTTTGTCATGTTCAAGAAAGGGAAGCTACTCATACATCTAAAGGGAGCTAGCCCTAACACTGATCATTAGGGTTACATAGGGAAATTTATACATGTTGCAGGGCAATCCTATTTAGGCCTTGGTACATGACAGTGACAATCTGTGTGAGTTATGGCATAGGAAGAAGGGACACATGTACTACAAGGTGTTGTCAATTCTAAGTGAGATTTCCACTAGTCTTCCAGATTTCAATATTGAGAAAAAGGGAATGTACAAAGAGTGTGAAATTGGAAAGAATTCCAGGGATTCATTTCCAAGAAGCAAGAGTAGGTCCAAGGGGATATTGGATCTTATACATTCAGATGTGTGTGGACCAAGTTCAGTGGTAGAGGACGAGGAGGAGGTGGCTTCGAAGGGAGAACAACATTCAAAGACTTATAGTTTGGGGATTCAACCTTTAGGTGGGGAGGAGGAGTTATTCCCTTCCATTTCTCTCAGGAGACCCAAATGGTTCATACAGACATTAAGGGATGCTAATGAGCATGTTGAGGCCCCTCGGAGCATATTCAGAGAGAGCAGACCTTTGAGGAAGTTTGCAAAATTGTGGCACTAATCAGTAGCATCATTGATTCTGAGTCTTTTAGTGTTCAGGAAGAAGCAAACCAACGGGTTTGGTGGGATTCCATGGGGCAGGATGATGTGTGGGACATTGTGCCAAGACTAAAGGGACAACCAGTTCCAGGTGGCTCTTCCATAAGTACCTTCCTCACTAAGAGAGAGTGTTGATGTTTTTAGCTTCAAACAAGTACTTTCACATAGGTTTAATTTAATGAATCTTAGCCATTGATCTCAAGTGAGTTTAGATCTAATCTCAATCATTAATCACTTTATAGATTAGGATTATGTTTGATTGGGTCATAACTCAAGATTGCAAAAACAAGTCTAGGTGAAGGAGAGAGATATCCACTTCAGAGCAAAGAAGGAATTTTTCTCAAGTGTTTGATTCATGAAAGACTGCGACTCAAGGGGATCTCAGTAATGGTGAAGAAGGAATTTCATCTAGAGATCAAGTCCAAAGGAGGAAAGTGCAAATCGTGCAGTAAGAGGAGAAAACCCAACAACCAGAAATTAAAGGATAGATTTGTGGGTAGTCCAGTAGAAAATCTAACGTAGCAGTGGGTAGATCTAGCATATATGAGGCACCAACGAGAAGATCTAGTAGATATGAGGTACCAATGTGCATATCTAGTATATTTGAGGTACCAACGAATAGATCTAGAAGATTTGAGGTACCAACAGACAAATCTAACAGATTTGAGGTACCAACCGACAGATCTAGTGCAGTTATAAGGTACCAGCAGGAAGATATAAGGTACTATCAGACATATCTAGTAGATCTTAGGTATCAACAGACAGATCTAGCAGATGTTAGGTGCCAATGGACAGATCTAGTGTAGAGTTTAGGTACCAACTGGAAGATCTAGCAGATTTGTTGTACTAGACGGCATATCTAGCACATATGATGTATCAACAGGAAGATCTATCATATCTGAGGTACCACGAGTAGATCTGCGGACCAATAGGAGGATCTAGTGTATATCTGAGTGTCCAGAAGGAAAATCTGGGTAGATCGGTCAAAGGGTTTCTTTAGCTAAGGGCTATAATTGCTAGGTTTGTTGTAATTTGTATTTTTCCTCAATGGGCCATTTTCCCAGTAAGGGATCCCTTGTAAGATTGGATTCATTATTAGTGAAAAGCTTATTTGAAGGGAAGAATTTTCATGTGCATGTGTGAAGTTTGGTTTCCAATTTGCTTTCGTTGTTTTATTTCTAGCCAATATATTTTATTCTATGTGTTGTAATTTAATTATGAGAAAGGAAAAACACAAGGTAGTAATTTATCTATGTGTTGGGGATAGTGAGATTTTTCAACATTACACCCCATTACCCAATATTGGGTTATATAGACAATTTTTCTAGAAGTAGATGAAGTGAAGAAATAGTTGCAGCAGCTACTGGAGCAGGGAGTAATTCGACCAATCACCTCACCTTGTGGATCACCTATCATTATAGTACCCAAGAAGGATAGGACTCGGTGAATGTGTATTGACTACAAAGCTTTAAACAAGATTACACATGAGAATTGGTACCCTCTACCTAAGATCGATGACTTATTAGACTAGTTGTAACATACCAAGTACTTCACCAAGTTGGATCTCAAATTAGGATACCACCAGGTATGCGGCAACGAATAAGACACCTAGAAGACCTCCTTCAAGACAAGGAAAGGTTTGTATGAATGCTTGGTCATGCCATTTGGTTTATGTAATGCACCAACTACATTTATGAGGTTAATGATTGATGTATTGTACCCATATTTAGATTCATTTGTTATAGTGTATTTGGATGACATATTGGTTTATAGCTCTACCTGGGAGGAGCACATCTCACATCTCATGCAGGTGTTAGAGACTTTGAAAAAGAACCAGTTGTTGGCTAACCTTAAGAAATGTGAGTTTTCTCAATAGTCACTGGTGTAATTGGGGTATGTGATAGGTGGAGGAGAGCTCAAGATAGATCCTGTAAATATGGAGGCCATCATAAAATGACCAATTCCTAATAATGTCACTAAATTTAGGATATTTTTTGGGGCAGAACAATACCTATGAAATTTCATAGCATCTTTTTCAATGGTAACTATGCCACTCCATGCCATAACAACTAGTGGTAAGAGTTTCAAGTGGGGAAAGAATCGACAAAAAAAATTTGACGAGTTGAAACGAAAGATCAATCAAGCAACAGTTCTCGCATTTCCCAACTTGTAGAAGTCCTTTGAAGTGGAGATAGATGCAAGTGGGTATGTTATGTGAGTAGTTTTGATGAAAGGAGGTAAGTCGGTATTCTATCATTCTAAAATGTTTCATGGGGAGTCTTAAACTACCCTACCTATGATAAGGAACTCTATGATGTGGTTCAAGTTGTTAAGAAGTGGAAGCACTATCTGATGGTCAAGGAAACCATTATCCACACAGATCACCAACACTGCAGTATTTGCAATCTTAGAGTAAGCTTCAATAAATCATACATTACAAGTGGATGGGGATTTTACAACAATTTCATATGGTCATCAAGTATAAGAAGGGAATCATTAATAAGTTGGTGGAAATTCTATCAAGGCCACCCACATCCAATATTACATTTTTGGGAAATCTTATGCACATGGAGCCTTTCACCCATGATGCATACAAAGAAGATGAGGACTTCAAGAAGGTGTTTCAGTAGCTACAAGGCTGAATTCATGTGGAAGAACGTGATATTAAGGTTGACTATCATCTTTAGAATGGGTTACTCTACAAGCTAGACAAAATCTGTGTTCCTAAAGGTAAAAAAAATCAGTTATCAGAGAGGCTCACACCTCCAAAATTGCAGGGCATTTTGGTGTTGGGAAGACAATTGCTAACATACAAAGGTATGTGTATTGGTCCAGAATGCAAGAATATGTAGCTCGGTATATCAGAGGATGCATATTTTGTTGTACCAACAAGCCCAGTAATAGAAAGCAAGGTCTATACCATCCCTTACATGTACCTACTCGACCTTGGGAAATCATTTTCATGAATTTTGTGGGAGTTTTACCAACAACTAGGGAGGGACATGGCTATTTATTTGTGGTAGTTGATAGGTTCAACAAGATGTGCATTATTATGCCTTGTAAGAAGACCATCATAGGACAAGAAGTAGAAAACATGTTCTTTGAACAGCTCAAAGGACTTCAAGAAGCAGCTCAATGTTCTTTGACAGGGATTCCATATTTCTCAATACATTTTGGACTACACTTTGGGAGAATATAGACATTAAGTTGAAGACATCTACAACTTTCCATCCACAAACATATGGGAAGACAAAAGTAGTCAACAGGGCTTTGGTGAAGCTTTTGAGGGGTTACAATTAGAAGCATCTGAATACCTAGGATGAAAATATAATCTATATTCAACATTATTATAATAGAGCAGTTCATACTTCCATTGGTAAGTCCCCTTTAGAAACTTGCTTTGGGTATTTTCCACCTTCACCCTTGGATTTTGCATATGGGTAGAAAGGAGAAGTGAGGGAAGACATCACATGAAAATATTTGAGAGCATAGAAATTTGTTGAAAATATTAGGCATATCCATTTTCAAGTATATGAGACACTAAATAAATCATAGGAAAAGTACAAGGTACAACATGATCATCATAGAACAAAAAAATCATTCAAAGTGGGAGATAGAGTTTGGTTACAACTAAATAAGAAAATACTACAAGGTCCTGGTAAGAATATCAAGGCTATGCGCTATGCCCCTTTTGAAGTATTGGATAAGGTGGGAGATAATGCCTACAAACGTAGTATACCCCCATACAAGTGCATTTACTCAGTAATGAATGTGGAGAATTTGAAACTCTATGAGCCTTCCATGTTGGATTAGGGAGAAGAGTTGGTCCTACCTACCATAGAGAACTTAGAAACAGATGCTCAAACATAGTCGACAGAGGAAAAAGTTTTGCAAAAGAGATCTAGAACTACAAGACAGGGGCAACATGACCTTTGGAAGATTGGGTTGAAAGGACAACTTCCAAGAAAGGAAAAATGGTACTCTGGGAAGAAGGTAGATGAAAAAATTTATCACCTCATTCAATAAATCGTTTTGGGACCAAAATCCTCCCTAAATGGGGAGGTATTATCCAGATTGGATCATTATACATTTTTTAATCTATCTTAGTACTTTCTAGGTGGAAAAAAATGGAGGAATCAACTTGTAGAGCCATTTTAGCGGCAGGTCCCAATTTGGAAAATTAGGTCCATAAAATTGTTTGAAATATTCTAGATCCATTTTGAGGCATCAAATGACATTTTTTTGGGTCAAAATCTACTCTGGAAGAATATTTCATATTCTACAGAATGAGACCTTTCCAGCGGTGTGAGAATTGCCTCAATTGGAGTTCGTATGTGAAATTTATGCCTCTCACAAGTTGACCTACTGTGTTTACCACCATGGTACAAGTGGATGCCACGTCAACACCCATTACTCAAAATGTGTGGGGATAGCCACATGTGGAATTTCAAGAAGATTCTAGAAGGTCTGAACCTTATGATTAATTAAGGGTTGAGGAAGTCAAAACCGTAACCCTAGACAACTATCGGGTTATGTTAAATACCAAGATGCTAGGAGGAGAAGGGGTTCCATTCTTTCGTATTGTACTTGTTCCATAATTGAGAAGGGAATCTAAGGAGTGGTATTTTGAGAGCACATTAGAGGAGGTAGGAGTTCCTATAGCATCCATCCATGCAACATGTCAAAGGAAACTCCATAGTGAGTGCCTCTTTGTTTGTACTTGCTTTCCATAATGGAAGAAAAGAGAGCGGAGCATAGGCCTCACCTTCTAGTTGGGTTTTCTCCCATATTGGGTTTCCAAGGATACATATTGTGTTCAATTGTGTAGATGGTGTGTATATTTTTTTCTATTCTCTCATTTTTGTATTCAGTTAATTTCATAAATTCAAGAAAAGTTAATAATTAACTAATCTGGGATCTAAGGAACTAAACTGTAAAAATCTAATATTTATTGTAGTGACGAATTGTTCCAATGGAATATCCACAAAATTTTACAGATCACCAAAGAAGAGCATTTATAGCATGTGAAGCAAATGTTGGAAATGTTAAATGCAAATAAGATGCAAATTGATTTGAATAAGTGTACTTTCTTGCAAGAAGAGTTGGTTTACTTGGGTTTTGGGGTTTTCAAAGAGGGTTTGAAGATGGATCCCAAAAAGGTGAA
The DNA here is from genome assembly GCA_009831015.1 of Picea engelmannii. NCBI lineage: Eukaryota > Viridiplantae > Streptophyta > Pinopsida > Pinales > Pinaceae > Picea > Picea engelmannii. The sequence goes on along the minus strand of ML802543.1, from coordinate 64,971 downwards.
AAGAATTATGGATTAGCGAGTGCCTACATGTACATTTGATATAAAGAGATTCAATGGTTTGGCAAGCTTTTACTGAAAGTTTATCAAAAAAAATAGTGATATTTGTGCACCACTCATTGAGCGTATGAAGAAAGGAGATTTACAATGGATAGAAAAAAACAACAAATTCTATTGAAACCTTGAAGAAGAAGGTAACTAAACAATCATTGTCGTCACTTCCAAATTTTAGGAAGGTGTTTCAAGTAAAGTGTGACACATGTGGTTCAGCGATTGGGGCAGTCTTGAGTCAAGATGGTAAGCTAATAACATTCTTTAGTAAGAGGTTGGATGATGCTAAGAAAAAGTCTTTTGTTTATGATCAAGAATTATAATCCATTGTTCAAGGCTTGAATAAATGTATACACTATTTGCTACTAAAGAATTTGTGTTGTTTACTGATCATAAGGAATTGTAGCACACAAATAGTTAAGGTAAGCTAAATTAAAAGAATTTGAAATGGGTGGAGCTTTTGCAAAGCTACTTATTTGTTTTGGAACACGGGTCTAGAAATTCTAATAAGGTTGTATATGCTCTAAGCCTGAGAGTGATGTTGTTGAATACCATGCCAATTAAGGTTGTTAGTTTGGACACCATGAAAAAGTTGTATGCAAAAGACCCAAATTTTGCAGTGGCATGGAGAGCATGCAAAGAACCATGGTGTACAAATAGGACATCATATTTGGATTTCCACTTCCAACAAGGATTCTTGTTTAAGAATAAAAAGTTGTGCATTTCATAGAGTTAGTTAAGATTGAACCACCTTTGAGAGCTACATAGTGGATGTTTAGGTGGAAATTTTGGAGTAGATAAGACCAAGACATTGGTGGATAAAAGATATTTTGACACAATATCAATAAATATGTCAAGGAGTTTGTTGAATGTTGTAGAACTTGTCAATTGGCCAAAGGAAGAAGTCATAACACTAGGTTACATACTCCTTTACCAGTACCTAAGAAGTTGTGGGAAGATATAAGCATGGACTTCATTTAGGGATTGTACAAGACACAAAGAGATTATGATTCAATGTTGGTGGTGGTGGAGAAATTTTCTTATTTGGCACATTTTGTATCGTGAAAGAAGACCATTGATGCTACACATGTGGCTATGTTATTTTTCCAAGAAATTTTAAGGTTGCATGAGATGTCGAGTACTACTTCAAAAAAAAGATACTTGATTTATTGGACATTTTTTGAGGAATCATTGGAAGAAGATGAGTTACAGGTTGCAGTACAACTCAATATATCATCCACAAACCAATGGTAGACAAAGGTAGTTAATTGAATTCTGAGAAACTCGTTAAGAAGTTTGATTGGAAATAAAATAGGCAATGGGATTTGGTTGTTAGCTCAAGTTGAATTCACTTACAACAATTCAATGAGTAGATCCATTAAAAATTCATTCAGGTAGTGTATGGTAGGCCTCCAAAGGATGTTGTATACTTGGTTTAAGTTGTTGAAAGTCAAGGATAGGAGCATTAATGTAAGCAATTTGTAGAAATCATGCATGGAATTCATGAGAAAGTCAAGAAGAAGTTACAAAAAAGCAATGGAAGCTATAAGTAGAAGGCATATTTATGTACAAGGTTGAAGGTTTTTTAATAGGGAAATGTAGTGATGGTGCATCTAAGGAAGGATATATTTCCTAGAGGAATGTATAGTAAACTCAAGTACAAGAAAATTGATCTGTGTAAGATTCTGAGAAAAAATTTAATAACGATTACAAGTTGGATTTGTTGAAGGCCTTTGACATTTCTCCAATATTTAATGTTTCCAACTTATATGAGTTTCGTGAAGGAGAAGAGGAAGGTGAAGTAGGAACCATGGAAGAATGGGAAGGACAGTTGCCAATCAAGTCGATTGAAGAAGTTGAGGAAATATTAGCAAAGCGAGTTAACAAGAAGATTCGAGATCGAGATTATTTTGAATATTTAGTCAAGTGGAAGAACAAAAATTTATAGGATGCATTGTGGATTGTAGAGGAGGAATTGGGTCTTCATTGGCATACATTACTCATAGGGTTAGTAATTCAATTCACATCGACTAAATGCTCATGTTTTTCTTACCAAGGGCATCTAACGCAAGAGCATCCTTGGGCAAAGTAATCGGCATCAAAATATTGTTAGACTGTAAGTCCTTAGACATTCACAAAGTTTGAGATCGCCTTCTTATGTGTTGTCATCCTTATCTATTGGTGAGGTGTTGTAATTATCCACTCATGGGTTGTCAATGAGATCTAGATCTAGAGGTGGTCAAATACATGTACTATATATTGATATCATGAGATGAACATGTGTGCTTAAATCCTTTTCCACCAAGTTCTTGTATTGTGCTTGCTCTATTTCTTAACATACATGTCGAAGGTATTCATCCATTTTGGCATACCATGCTCTAGGTTCCTATTTCAATCCATATAAAGCTTTGATTAGTTTGCAAACTTTGTGCTCTTGTACTTCAACTTGAAAACCTAAGGGGTTGATTCATATAGACTTCTTTCAAATCACGATATAAAAAATCACTTTTGACATCTACCTAGTGAAGCATCCAACCATGTTGTGCAACCAAACTTATTATCATTTTGATTGTATTCCATTTTTTTGTTGGTGAAAATGTTTCTTCATAGTCTGTCTTCTTTATAAGAAAAAACCTGTCACAAAAGTCTTTCTTTATATTTATCCAGCTCACTGTTTGCTTTATATTTGATTCGGTAAACCCATTTGCAGTCGATGGGTTTAAAATTTATTGGAAAATCAACAAGTTTACTTGTTCCATTTGTAAGCATTGAATCGTACTCATCCACCATGGCTTGTTCAATGGAAGCATGAGTGATTAGCGAAAATTTTGATTGAGATGTAGTATAACTTCTACTTCCTATTTTGTTTTATTTATTTGGGTGAACATCTTTGAACAATTGTTGGAACCATTTTTGTCTAGTTTGTTGTGCATGTGGTAAAGTTATTATAGTTGATTTGACATGTGTTGAAGAAGAGTTATCTAACTCGTGAACATTCATGTTGGGGGCTAAGCCTTTCTCAATCCAATTCAATTTTCTTTAATGAATTGTTTTATCCTTAGTTATGTTTTTCTCCAAGTGAAAAAGGAGATTATCAATCTCTTCAACTATTTGACTTTATGTCTCATCAAAGAAAACATCAAGCCAAAACATTGTTCAACTGAAGATCAAACTTCAAACATTTCACCATGCCACTAGGTAAAATAAAATTCACTAAGTTTAGAGACAAACTTGGCATTTATTTAAAATAAATTTCAAGATGAAAGAGGGGAATGTTATCCTAATAATCCTAAACTTTATTTAGATAAGAATTTTCCTAGACTAATAATAATAAATTTATTCTAGAAATTATGTATTTCCTCGAAGATATATTGTCCTTGTCACATCCTTGTCATAGTGATTACCCTTGCGTTGTTGGTCAAAGACACATGTCATGTTGAGATAAGACTACAGAGGTTATATATACACCATTTCTCTCACCGATTATGTAAACTTTTTTTCTAAACAATTCCCTATTACTCCAGATTAGAGATGCCATCTTTCAATCTTCTTCTTCCTCCCAAAGACAAGCTCACGAAAAAAAAAATTGTCTAGAAATCGGTAAAATAGTAGAGCATGGCATCTACTCACTATAGACTCTGCACAGCAAGTGCCAACATACTCTAGCATGGTGGAAGGGAAGGTTTTATGGTCATTGTCTTCATAGCCATTTTTGCAAGGTTTTGCTTCATCTCCTACAATGGCCTCTACAAAGATCATTATAATATTGCATGAAACACTTTTCCAAACCGAAACTTTTGGGTAAAAAGAAAAACATTCCTTGTAAAATGTACTTAGAAATGTTCTAGCAAAAACATATGTATTCTTTAAAATCAAGCTTGAAGGAGACATTTGTAATAGTTATAATTTCTACTAAGGAAAATGATGCATGTTTATCTCTCCATTGAAAAAACAACATTTATTGTTTTTGTAATCCCTTAAGAAAATAAGCAACAAGCGAGCAAGCGTGACACATAAGAAAACAAATAAACAAATGAGTATGACAAATAAAAAATGGGTAAAGGAGGAAAGCATTTGCAAATGCCAATCTAGAAATTAAAAAAAAAAAAACTACAAGACTCCTTACATGAATTGGATAATTGGGTTATTGATCTTCACAAGCAAATTGATCTCAATGATAGATTGATTGAAACACTTCAACTAAAATTAATAGAAAATGAGCAATAAATTAAGAACATGGTGTTAGAATATGAAAGATTATGCTCGTTTTACCATTGACAATACCCTTGTCACCCAACCATAGGCCGAAGCCACCTTCTGAGCACCTTGACCTTGACAGAGAAAAGAATCCTAGTAGCAATTCAATAGCCAAGAGAGGCTAATGCACCAAGCAATAAGTAACCAAACTGATCAGATAGTCCCACCCAAGAACTGGCGCAGCACCTTCCCCAAGACTTACGCACAAAACTGTTGGACTGCAGTGCGAAGAAACTGCTCTCTGCAATTATGAGAAGTGTGTCAAATGAGAGACTGGCGCCCTGTATTTATAGTGATTCTGGTAGACTTACTGGGGCCGACTTCTCCTTATGGGTACTAATTAATTCATATTAATTATATTTCCTCAGCCGACTTCTTGTCTAGGGTTTCCTTCATTTCTTTGCTTCCTTCCGGAACATTCTAATCTTGTCATAGGTCACAATAGAGGTTCATACCTCCCGAAGCTACCATAATATCAACACTCCCTCCTAGCTAGGGACGTATGGTCTTGAGCACAAACAGACCATTCAATTGGTAGTATCACGAGCACTGTCATTATTATCCAACTGGATAATCTCCTATGACAACTGGTACAATATCAATTGATAAAACACACATGTGTTTATCCATGGTAGTACGCAACTACTCAAACCGTGACACATAGTCACAAACAATGGAACAAATCCGCCACAGTAGTATATCTCTACTGTCTAGAGACAGGTAGTCTCCATAACAATCATCTGATGCCAACCTGCACAGAAAAATATTGTTTAAATAAACTGAATCATCTGGGCCAATCTTTCACTCACGTATGTGAGATATGAAAGAATATTTTCCCTCGGAGTAGAGCAATGAGATATCTAGACTATTCCTCTCAAGCAAGGAAGAATAATTGTCATGTCTTCTGAACCTGGACCATTCCCCACCCTAGGCCATTCTTCCTACACTAATCAAAGTGCACCCTGGAAAGAATGTATAAACCCTAAGGAATGCATGTCCCTGATTGATGAGCCTGGACCATTCCCCACCCTGGGCCATTCCTCCTACACTAATCAAACTGCACCCTGGAGAGAATGTATAAACCCAAAGGAATGATTCTCCAAACCATTTCCTCTATTAACCACAAGAGGAAAAGACTGTCCTGTATCAACCTCCAAAACGGACCATTCTTCATGTTAACCACAATGAGAGATCGTTGTCCGGCGAGGCGGGCCAATCTTCTTGAGTGACCCTCAAGAAGAGAGACTGCCCTAGACCACTCCCCATGTTAACCACAATGGGAAGTCATTGTCTATGATACATCAGCAATCTGGACCATTTCCCATGTTAACCACAATGGGAAATCGTTGTCCATCAAAAATCTCAATCCACTTTCCGAACAGGAAAGAATCTGTCCGAGCTGGACTATTTTTCAATCACAAAATAAAAAATTTCAGTGCTCCCTCCCAACCTAGAGAGTAATGTCTTCCCTTTCAACTAAGGGAGTTATTTCCACGATCCCCATCTTCTCTCGGAAATATGCAAACTTTATTCTGGATAGAGGTTTTGTCAGGATATATGTTGTTTGCTCATCAATGGGGATATACTAGAGCTTTACCTCTCCTTCCTAGACTTTATCTCAAATAAAGTAGTATTTGATCTCAATGTGTTTCGACCTTTCATGAAACACGGGATGTTCTGATAATCTTATACAACTCTGATTATCACAATATATAATGGTTGATTCTGGAATCTAATCAAATAAATCGGAGATTAACTTCCTTAACCATATTGCTTCTGTGCATGCTTCACATGCTGCCATATGCTCTACTTCTGTGCATGCTTCACATGCTGCCATATACTTTGCTTCTATTATGCTGAGTGCGATAGACTTTTGTTTCCTGCTGCCCCAAGATATCATAGCGGAGCCCAAGCTGAAACACATGTCTAAAGTGCTCTTTTTGTCTTCTACACTTCCTGCCCAATCTGAGACTGTGAATCAATGAAGTTGTATATTGTTGGATGCGGTATATCTCAAACCATAGTTTATTGTTCCACGAATATATCTTAATACATGCTTTGCAGCTATCCAATGTTCATGTCTTGGTTTGACCTCGAACTGGCTTAGTGTATTCACGGCAAAGCAAATGTCTGGTCGAGTATTTACCAAATACATCAATGACCCAATTAGTTGTCGATATAGAGATGGATCTACTGGATCAGAATCTGGATCCTTTACTTTTCTTATATCCGCATTCATAGGAGTGTCCATGCACTTACACTCCATCATTCCAAATTTCTGAAGGATCTTTATTGCGTACTTTCCTTGTCCAAGGAATACTTCACCACGCTTCTACCATACTTCTAGTCCCAAGTAATAAGACCTAGATCTTTCATATCAAATTCAGAAGCTAATTCCTTCTTGCACTGGATGATGAGAGACTCTTCACCTGTTATGAATAGATCATCAACATATTGTAGTAGGATTACAGGTGCATTGTCCACAACTTTGTAGTAAAGGTTTGGATCTGCATGACTCTTGGAGAAACCAAGTCTCATTAGATAGTTGTCTATTCTGGCATACCAAGCCCTTGGAGCTTGCTTGAGTCCATATAGAGCTTTCTTTAATCTGCAAATGTGAGTGTCTCTGGAATGTACCTCAAACCCTTGAGGTTGTTCAATATATACTTCTTCAATAGATCCATTGAGGAAAGTTGTCTTTACATCCACCTGATGTAAGTTTCATCCCATGGAAGAGGCAAGAGATATGATAGCTCTGATGGAAGTATATCTAGCCACCGGAGCAAACGTTTCGTCATAATCTTCTCCCTCCTTCTGGGAGAACCCTCTAGCTACGAGTCTTGCCTTGTATTTATCCACGCTTCTGTTTGTTGCATGTTTGATCTTGTACACCCATTTTGAAGTTACCATCGATTCTTCTTTAGGTCTTGGTACGATTTCCCATACCTCATTTTTCATAATGGATAGATGCTCTTCCATCATAGCTTCTTTCCATTGTCCCTTTCGAACTTCTTCTTCAAATGTGGTAGGTTTTTCATCTAGAAGCTTCGTCATGTATGCTGCATAAATTGAGAATCTTTTAGGTCTTTTACACTTTTGAATGTTCCTTCTAGAACCTTGAGTCTTTCTGCATCTTGTAAGGTAGCTTCAAGCCAAGCTGGTCTTTTCTTGGTCTTAGGTATGATATCTGAATCAATTTTTTCACATGCATCCATAGGATGATCATGTAGTCCCTTTTTCGTCATTTTCGTTTTCTGTGCTTTCTTCGTTAAGTTCTTCAATCTCTTCTTCTTCTATAGTTTCTTCTATGGATTTCTTGAAGGCCATCTTCTCATTGAATGTTACGTCTCTGCTGAATTCGATCTTGTGTTGTTCTGGAATATATATTCTATAAGCTTTGGATGAATCATTGTATCCCACGAATATCCCTTTCTTTCCTGAAGGTTCTAGTTTGTTCCTCTTGTCCTTGGGAATGTGAGAGTAAACAGAACATCCAAATATTCTTAGATTTTCCACATTAGGTTTATTACCAGAGAAAGCTTCTTCTGGTGTCATGTCCTTCAATATACGATGAGGACTTCTGTTATGCACATATATTGTTGTCATTGTTGCTTCTCCCCATAAGAACATGGATAGACCTTGATCATTTAGTAAGGCTTTTATGGTTTCTTCAATGGATCTGTTCTTTCTTTCTGCTACACCATTTTGTTGAGGATTATGAGGAACAGTCAACTCCCTCCTAATCCCTGTTGATTCGCAGAATGCAATGAATTCCTTTGATGTGTATTCTCCACCATTATCGATTCTTAACATCTTGATCTTCTTATTAGTGAGGTTTTCTATTTCTGCTTTGAACTCTTGAAACCCTTTGAATACTTTGTCTTTTGTTTTTAGTAGATATAGTCAAGTCTTTCTTGAATAGTCATCTATGAAGATTACGTAGTAGGAAGATCCTCCTAGAGATTTTACTGGCATCGGACCACAAACATCTGAATGTATCAGATCTAGAATCTCCTTAAATCTGTTTTTGTTGCTTGGGAATGGTTTCTTGATATTCTTCCCAAGAGCACATCCTTTGCAAATTCCTTCATGTGTAGACTGCAACTCTAGTATTCCCTCAACCATTCTTTTGAGAAAGGGTAATGCTTGATAGTTAATGTGAGTGTACCTTCTGTGCCAAAGCTCATTGGGGTTGACTTTGTTGTGTACAAGAGCTTCTTCATTTTGTTCTAGTAGTCTATACAGATTTCCTTCACAACTTCCAATAACCCTAGCATTCTCTATGCTAGAGTCTTTATGCCATGATAACACCTTTCCATCCACGAAAGTTATTATGTTTCCCTTGTCTTCTAAGCAAGATATCGATACAAGATTATTTTCTAAACCAGGTACATATAAAACATTGCTTAAGTGAACATAGTTACCTGTTTTCATTTTGATGGAGGCTTGTCCAAATCCTTCCATGGGGTAAGTGGTTTTGTCTCCAAGCTCTACCTTGTACGAGGTCTTCTTCTCATTTAGATTTGAGAGTCTGGCTTGATCTCCCCTCATGTGCCTAGAAGCTCCACTATCGATTATCCACATGTCATCTTCAATCGTTCCAGTAAGTGCTGAGTAGTGTAAAAGACTGATCGTTTCACTCATGTCTTCGATTGACTGGTAACTGGTCATACCTTGATCCAAAACTTCAACTTCATCGTTTCTGTCATCTGAGAGAGCCAAAAGGTGTGCTGAGTTAGGGCGCATCTGAATATCTTCTTTTTGAGCGAGATGCTCCATCACAAGGTGTCGGATTTGAGATTAGGGTTTTTGCAACTACTTCTGCTAGTAACCCTAGCAACAGTGTCTTTGGAAGCTACTCCTGCTAGTAACCCTAGCGGCAGTTCCTCAGCGAGCTCAATATCCTAGCAGATATGCTTCCTTCCAGCGTTTAGACTGAATGAAAGAGGTGTGGGGCCATAACCTGTTAGAATATGAAAGATTGTGCTCGTTTTACCATTGACAATATCCTTGTCACCCAACCATAGGCCAAAGCCACCCTCTAAGCACCTTGACCTTGACAGAGAAAATAATCCTGGTAGCAATTCAATAGCCAAGAGAGGCTAATGCACCAAGCAATAAGTAACCAAGTTGATCAGATAGTCCCACCCAAGAACTGGCGCAGCACCTTCCCTAGGACTTGCGCACAAAACTGCTGGACTGCAGTGCGCAGAAACTGCTCTCTGCAATTCTGAGAAGTGTGTCAAATGAGAGACTGGCGCCCTGTATTTATAGTGATTATGGCAGACTTACTGGGGCCGACTTCTCCTTCTGGGTACTAATTAATTCATATTAATTATATTTCTACAGCTGACATCTTGTCTAGGGTTTCCTTCATTTCTTTGCTTCCTTCTGGAACATTCTAATCTTGTCATAGGTCACAATAGAGGCTCATACCTCCCGAAGCTACCATAATATCAACACATGGTTGATGTAACATGTGCAAAAAATGACCTCATAAAAAAGGTTAATGTAACTTGTGACACAAATGATCCAATGGAAAAGGTTGATGTTACTTGTGATACACATGACCTTATGGTTGATACAGAGTCAACAAAAAATATGATTGATGATTCATTAGCTAGTCCTAAGATAGAATCATATAGTAAATTGATGAAGATAAATCTTGTTGAAGGTGAGTCACGAGAAAAATCACAAAGTGAGAGTAGCAACAGTAAATGTGAATTTGAAGTTATCGAAAAAAATATTTGTGAAGAACAAAATGATCTTTCCAAGATGATTGTCAAACCTTAGAAAGAATTGCAACTCAACAAAAATCGACATGGCATAGGATATGACAATGGAAACAACCTTCATATTCCAGATTACTCCAAACTAGTTCAGTTTGTGAGTGCAGGATTTATTGATGAAAAATTGAAGACTCCAAAAGTTAAAGAAGAAGTCCAAAATGTTGATGATAAAAACATTAAGAAAATTCCTAATAAATGCTAGTGTTGTCGTTGAGTTAATCATATGGAGAATCATTGTTTTGATCTACATCCTTGTCTTCATTGTGGGAATACAAATCGTCATTCAGATAAATGTAAAAAATGATGAAAGTTAAAAAGAAAACAATACATTATGGTTGGATAAATTATTGGCAATGGAATCAACAAGTCAAAAGTTGCATAAGTCTTAGCATTTAGTTCAAACACAAGTAAAAACACATTTCCATGGAGAAATCACAAAAGAAAAAAGCTTTCAAATGACTGTTATAGATGAAGATTTTGGGCATGATTGGGGTCCAACTCTACACGTCTTTTAAATTGAAACAAGTCAAAGAGAAAGGTACTCTCTTGCACTCAAGGGAGGGAGTACATTGATCAAATAAAAAATGTTTAGTGGTCAACCAACAAAACCACTAGATATAATGATAAATCATTGAAGAACAGAAGAATTCAAAAGCTCAACCTTGGAACCCTTCAACAATCTTCTCACCTTGCACCTAACAAGAAGAAGGTCAATGATAATATTTAGGCTTAAGTTTTGAAGTCCTATCAATCAAAATTTGGAAATTCCAACGTGTCAAGTAGTCTTCTCAATAGGACATCTACAATTCAATTCAATAAACTTCATCAAATTAACATATTTGGAAAGATCTGGCATGGAATTTAGAATCCTCTCATTACTCTTGAATTATTCATTGGGATGTTGTTCGACACCTAATTGTGTCTACATTCAAAGAGAACTTCAACAATCCTATTTGTTCACTAATAGCAAAATGGTGATCCTATTTGTTTGCCAATTACCAAGGGAATTTTCAAACATGGCAGCTATTCACTTCTAGAAATTATACTCTTTCAAAGTTCATTTTAGATGAACCATTCAACATCCAAATGTGGCAATTTTTCAAACATAGCTTCATCAAAATTTAATTAAAAAAGATTCAGATTGAAGATTGAAGATGATATCAATTTATGCACTAGTTCATGTTCCCTTACTGGTATAATTATTCAAACTTGTGATTGACAAGGGAAAATGTTAAAGGATAATCACAAAGTCTAAGATCACCTTCCTATGAGTTGTCATACTTATCTATTGATGAGGTGTTGTCATCATCCATTGATGAGTTGATAGTGAGATCTAGATCTAGAGGATACATGTATTATATATTGATATCATGAGATGAATACACTTTGAAAACGACTTAAAGCCTTTTCCACTAAATTCGTGTATTGTGCTTACTCTATTTCTTACAAATATTTGCTTCCAATCTACATTTCTTGGTGTTCAATTTATTTGCTTAGGAGGAGAAAATAAGGAGGTCACCATGGTTACAAAAAAGGTGTGCTATCAAGCTTAATCATCCTTTGCTACAAGAGTGTGATTACTACAGAAGTAAAGACCACAAAGTTGCTTTTCCTATGCTACAAATCCATGCATTGCTACAAAGACTAAAAGACAAAACACATGAGAGATGATTGAGAGCAATCAAAAAGAATCCCACCACACGTAACCCCTAGGAATTCATAGAGACAACACTAGTGGATGTGAATCGTTGTAGAGATTATTTAACATGAATTGAATACATTGAAGGAAAGGCTTAAATTTGTTGAATTAACTTGAAGGGGGTTCAACTCTAACAACCTACAACAAAAGAAGAGAGTATATATCAAATTGTGCTCTTGGAGTTAAGACCATTTGGCAATCTAATCACGTCAGTCTACAAATTATATCAATTGTAGAGAAGCTAAGACCTCTATATTGTAATCCACGTGCAAAATTGTGCTTACTATTCAATAAAGAGTTCAATTTTGTCCCTTTCCTTATGTTTCATGTTGTTGAAATTGTTGATTATGTCCATATTCAATTCTATAACATTTGCTTATAGTGACTGCATAAATGTGCTACTTCCACAACAATTGCACTTTGATAGTGTTGATCTAGTTATATGGTTGTGTTCAAGAATTACAAAGCCTAGTCATCCACCAACGGAGTTACTAAGTCAAAGCAAGATGTAATAATAACACTTTAAAAACAAAAGTTATCATTAAAGAAATTCGTTGAATTCCAATGAGAGAGCTTCTACCAAAAGGGATTATTTGAAAGGCTTGGCCTCTCAACTTGATTGTGATGCTCCCCAATTGTTAAATCTTGATTACATAGTTCATAAAAAAAGATTATCAATTAAGGATGTTCAAGTTACTTTTTGAAATTAAATTATTAACTGACACATAACACAAACAACACATCAAAAAAAACTAATCTAATTTTGTATTTTCTAAACTGTCTTGTTATTAGTGAAAATTGAAAAAGACTAAATTGTTTTAAATTACAATACATAAATACAAATAATGATTGGAAAATTAAAAAATAGCTAAAAGTATCATTTCAAATAGTTTCCTTAAAAGTTCTAATATTCATTAAATTAAATAGATCTTTAATGTTAAGTTCATATCAAAACTTTTTAAAATTATACCTACATTATTAAAAGGATAGAGATTATTAAAAAAAAAAATGTATTCATAAAATTAAATAATCAAAAATAAATATTATGTTGATATCAAAACTTTTTAAAATCATACCTACATTATTAAAGGGATAGAGACTATAACTTTTTTTTAAATGTACTCATAAAATTAAATAATCAAAAGTAAATATGTTAACTTAGTTAAGTAATCAGAAGTTAAAAAAAAAAACATGTGAACTAACTTCAATTGCACCACTTTAAATGATATAACTGCTATATTGTATAAGAGGTTTTTTAAATGATATAACTGCTATATTGTATAAGAGGTTTTTTAAGGCACCATTCAAGATAACATACATTTGTCCTATGCAGAATTCAAGGTTTACAAATACAATGGGTATGGTACATGTGCATAAATTAAGTTTTGAGAATTTAACCAAAGTCACATAGATTAATGGTATTAGAAAGAAAACTTGTCATAAAACCTATTAAGTTTTTAAAATGTCTATATAGTTACTACATGTTTTTGTCATCTTAATTAAATTTTGTGAGGGCTAAGATGATCAAGAATCTCAAAAAAAAAAAATGTGAAGATTAATCAATTTAATGTGAGACTTGTTAATAGTGAATATTGCTAGATGATTTGGCACAATGATAATCTTAAAAGCCACATGTTGAGACCTATGTGGAGGTGACCCATAGCATAGTGGGTTTTTTCTTTCTTTCAATGCCACTTTACAAATTATTCTCATCATTCCAAAGAGAAAATGTTTGTGAAAGATGCTTTTCAAAGCTAAATAAAATAAAAATCAATGACATATCATGGTTTTCTTTGAATATATCAGATATGCTAATAATGCACCTTATGCATAAAATGAGGTTGAGTGGGATGAGATGTAAAAAGCACTGAAAATGAGTCAAAACCCTCTTCCAATAAGCAAGCAATAAATTAATTATGAATCCCAATCAAAACCCTCTTCCAATAAGCAAGTAATAAATTAATTATGAATCCCAATAGCTACGAGGGATGGAAGCAAATAATAAATCAAAACTCATAAAGACAACAATCCTTCAGACAAATTCTACTAAAATATATAAGTTGGATATCGATCAAATCATATCATGATACAACTCAATATTTTGGGACCAAAGCTGTGCTGATAAACCACACTTTCTAACATTTAAGAGGACGTACAATTGAAAACGGAGCAAAAGACCTTTGGGAATACCTACAGTGTAGCGTGGAATCAATGATAATTGAGCTACGGTATAAAAAATTGAAAGCCTAATAAGAGACCACGTCTTTAGGATAACGAGCACTAAAGATGGTTGCCAAATTGAATGAGGAACTAGGGGCTGAATAGGCTATTTATGAGCATGTATCAAGTAGGCAACCAACCAATTGTTGATCTGACAAAATTCTCTTATTGAGATACATACCAAAGTTCTGGACATTGGTACTAAAAATATCTCTGCACGAACAAAGATGGTCACGAGACAAATATGGCAACACGTGCTGGCATTTGCTTTGGCATCCAGGAAAGTAATATAAGTATTAGGAGGATACCACAAGTGACCCATGCAACAAAACAATCATTGATTGGAACATATTGCAACACACTCAAGCAGATTTGTCAAGGACTGCTGCCAAACCAGATCACGGGAAGGGATATTATGGAGATATATCATAAGAAATGTAGATAGGTCATTTAATCATAAGGGTTCTGGAATTTTTTAAGTAGGTCTGGAATGTCATAGCCCAGCATGTCATCCACTGCTTGAATCATCTTTGGTCTAAGCTTCTCAAATCTATCAATCTGATATCCACTTAAAACTTCTTTGTAATGCTGAACATCCGGAAAATCACCAACTGGCAAGTGGAAGTCCTTTTGCACCTGCAAAAGGGAAAACAAAAATAAAAAACTAAAGTTCAGTTAGAACCACAAAATCATTTGGAAATAGAGAATATGACCACAATATAACTCAATAAAAGGTTAGAATGTGGTCAATGCATAACACTAATTAACAAGAATTTTGGACGAGACAGACATAAAAAAGACAATTTTAGACCTTCGTAAACTCTTCCTCCAGATTATCAATGAGACGTTGTTGTGCCTTAGCTTTTCCCATCATAGTAGGCATCTCTTTCTTCAAATGACTGATAATATATGCATGAATCTTGGCTGCTCGAGCACGCTTGACAAATTCATTTATCTGCATAACCAGTAAAGGCAGTTTTCATTAATCAAATACAGAGTTCAGCAATCAGAGACGGATACAGACAACATACATAACTAACAAGAGCTGATGAACTTACACGACGGTCACATGCTTTCCTAGGAATGTCTTTCAAATCAACTAGAAGATCCTCCTGCTCCTTTTCGAAAAGCTCCTTCCCTATTGGACCTAAAACAGCCTCATCTATTGGTTTGTCATTGAATGAACTGCAGCAGTAGAACGAAGAGTTATAGCAAGTGCAAGGGATCTTTGCAAGCCAAATGATTCACAAGTCGAAAAGGTCAAAAATGCAGAAACATGGATGACATCAAAACTACATATAGGTGATATAATTTCTTCTTAGTAAGCCAAGTATCCCTCACCTAATCACACCATCACGACAAAACAGATAAATATGGACAAACACAACATTTCCACTAGGCAAATATGTGCAGCACCAAGAGACAATAATGAGACAGACACATTTCCAAAGGATCACATATCCTGAAGCTGCCTTGTGAACATTACTAATGTATTTTATGTACGTAAATCAATTCTGCTAAGCATCAACTGTCAATTTTTCTCAGCTATAGCAAACTTCAGTAAAATCTTAACTGGTGAATAAAGTGTGAAGCATAGTACCAATCAGTCTGATGATAAGCAGCAGTAGGTTTGTATGCACGATTTTGTGGTTCCTTATCAAAAGACACTTTAACAAGAATAAACTATAGACCATAAGTTTGTGGCACCAACAAACATGAACTATTTTGAGAGCAAGTCCTCTGCACATAGAGAGTAGTTTATATAGAAGAATTGTCTTTTAAGTAAGGAGACAACAGATCTCTGAAGTTAGCATATGTTTAACAAAAGGATAGCACAACGGCAGAATACATGACGTAAGTTAAATCATTAGCAAGAACACAGTGACCATCACAAAAAAAAGGCATCTAAGATTGCAATCTTCCAACTAGCTCCACAAAAGAACAATGAAAAATTACATTTATCATCCAGAAAAGAATGGCATGATTCCCAAACAAGCGCATATCTGGACCCAGAAAAGGAATAAAAAAAACTTACCCAATGTATACCCTTGTAACTTCAGGAGTATTCAATACTTTTCCTAGGGACCACATCAAAGCTCCATATACCCGCATTAGCTGCAAAGTGACAATTAGAACAAATTAGGAGACAAAGTGAACCCAAGAATATAGAACTTCATCTTGAGGAAAGCACAACTGAGCAAAAACAAGCCTACATGTTGTGTATCAACTTGATCAGCTTTGTTGAGGACCACTCTTATCTTGTCATCATGGCCACGAAGAGATCCAATAACACGCTTCAACTCATCACTAATATCCAGTTTGTAAGGATCAAAAAACAGAAGAATAAGATCACACTTTGCTGCAAACCACGAAGTCACACCAGTGAAGTCATAACTGCGTTGAGTTCTCTGCTTTTCTCCAGCAAGAACTCCTGGTGTATCCACAAAGGTAAAATGATCCAAAAGCTGTAGTGTATAAACAATATAAATCAATAGGTGATTAATAAGAAAGCAATAAAATATCATAAACCACATGCTTCTATACATACAGGATGTGGCATTTGTGAACACTCAAATTTTGAGAGAAATGCAGACCCAAATCTGGTCAGAGCGCCAAAGGGCTTATCTGCTTGCACTGCAATTGTGTTACCAGGTATACTTCTTCCATCGGGACCTGACTGAAAGAACAAAAACATTTGATAAAGTTGCAGACTGTTTTTTCTAGAATCTAAACACAGACGAAACTTGTGTAGAATAGCAAAAGATAGGTACGTAAAGAAATATTTTCTAGAAACAAAACTTCATACAATGTGACCACAGATACTTGTAGTATTATGCAGGTAAAGAGCAGAACAATTCACCAAAGTTAAAAAAACCTTTGACCATTTAAGTGCAAATAAAATGTTCACAAGTTGCATCACAAAACTTTATGGGTCGTTCTATCTTGCATAGCTTGGCACCAGAGTAAATCGTATAAGACCGCATGTTGTCTTTCAAAACATAAGTAGCCTATTTATAAATATTGCATAAGATTAAGACAATAAGCAAAGAATTTGTTCCTCTTTCGGTGAAATCGATGAATGTACACTCTATGAAAAGAAAAATGGGCCAATGGCACATGGAAGCCAAATGAACTTAATATAAAGGGTAATTTTACCTAGTTTACTGCCTGTTCATTTCCCCTTTATTTTTGAAATTCAGTTCCATATATTTTTCTGAGAAGTACTTTCTTTGTGATGAGGGAGTTTGGATAGTTTTACTTAAAGAGGAGCTTATTTCAAAGTAGGTCACTATTCTTTTGGAGAAACCATGATTGTAAAACCACAAGGATGGATGATCTGACTCAGATCTCCGAGGTTGACTCTACAAGAACACAAAGCTCAAATCAAGTGATAGCAAATGAAAATATTAAGTGTACCGATGCCCCAGTATGATGCTCTAGGAATTAGTTGACGGCCGTAAGCCCAATTCGCAGTGTGTCGAGAGGTATGCAATACAAATGTTGCAAGGTTCCGAGACATATGAAATCACAATCGTGAAGATCACAACTCCCTATTGCAAGTAGACCACATGCCAAACAAACCCCATATCTAGATTACACCAATGTACGATAAGGGCATGTCACTCGCATCCTCTATGTCCTAGGGATGAGGCATCAAGTTTGGAAGATACCCAGGATTCGATTTGATTATCCGTAATTTGACAAGGCCAAATCTTATAAATATCCAAAGACCTCGATTTAGTTTATTTCACAAAAAAACTCAATTATTGGATCACAAAAAGATTAAAGATCCAAAGGGACTAAATCAGGGCTAAGACAAACTGGGACAAGTATGGACAAGATTCCACAAAGATGTATTTTGAACTCAAGTGAAAGAAGACATTTGGAAGAATCATGCTTCTTAAAGCCCCAAAAAAAACTCAAAGAGAGGATGGGAATAAAATCAAATAAATATTCCAAAACCACTTTCAAAGAATCTTTAGTTTAGGAGGATTTGAAAGGATGTGATGCTAATTGAAATGAAACCTCCTTAATTGTTCAAATTTGAGCAATCCTACCCATCTCAAGGATTTGTTAGAGGCCTTACCGGATATGGCCAAGGGAAAATCTCCAAGATTGAATGGGCTTCCTTTCAAATTTTATACAAAACAATGTTTTGTAATTGGTAATGATCTCCTAAGGATGTGCCAAGAAGCAATGAGAGTGAAACATATGGATGAGCATGTTAATGCAAGCCTAATTAAGCTAGTTCCTAAAGGGACAAAAGAGGATAAGGGGTATGCTAGGAGGTTGGTGTAACAGACCCAGAACAACCAACCAAAAGATTTATCTCTTGTTGTTGCTCTGATACCACTTGTAATGTACCCATATCAACAAACCAAAAACGATTTGCTCGGGTACAAATCTGAAACGTACCCATTGCCCAAGTACTTCCAAATTCTCCCTCTTGGATTGATTTTGAATTTCTAATCCATTCTTTTAAATCAAGAAATTATATAGATACATATACAGTGATCAAGAACCATGTATATCCATAAAAGAATGCTTATCATGCCATGCACAGCAATAACCAGCAAACATGCATAGCATAAACACATCACAAAGATGATAATACATAATAGAATATAAATTACACAGAAAACATAGAGATCACTTCTCTTTAAATAAGCATTTACCAATTGGCTACAGAGCAAGGACGTTCCACCCAACCATAAACATTGTTGTTCCAAATCTCAACAGTAGGTCACCACCGACCCAAGGCTATGAATCCACAAGGATGGGTCATAGGCCGACTCTAAAACACACAACAATTAGCTATCAATCTCTCACGATTTTCCCAACCACATAGCAATCCTAGTTTACCATCTCTCTTCCCCTTCAACCTACACAACCCAAAGAAATGAACCCCTTTCTCTACAATGTACTACCTCATGTTATTCCATTTCTCTTCCAAGGCTCTAGTGCTACTGGTCAAGAATCTCAATGTTGGAAACTCCAAGGATTCTCAGTCGTGGACAGTTCTTTCAGCACTGCCATCAATCTCATGCACACAAGCATCCATTTCCTTCTGGAATGATCAAGAATTCCTTACAACCATCTAGCAATGGCTCTTTACCCCGACCATTTGTTTCCATGCCATACCCAACACACGAATCAGAAAGAAAGAGTGAGGAAATGATAAGAAACCATGAATGAAGAACCCAAACGATTGAGCAACAAAATGAATGAGCAACCCCAAACAGCCCACAAGCAGGGTTTAAATAGCAAGGGCGTGGTCTCCCCAAGAGAGTCACATGCCCCAAGGGCCAACGTGGTTCCCCCAAGAGACTCACGTGCCCCCCTTCACACAAACACAAGTAAATAGATGATTAATAAAAGGATTATCCCCTCAGCCCCCTCTCTCGTGGAATCATAGCCACTGTCCTTGTCTGTCTTGCAGACAGCAATGTATTTTATTAATATACATTTCGATGTATTACATTTCTAGGCACCCCAGCCTTTCAACATACCGACTCACCAACCTAAGTCACTTGAATGCCAAGGACACGTTTGGATTTATGAGCTACAGAACTAACAAACTCAATTTTAAGATACAACTAAATCCTCCAATGGAAACTCGACATAAAAAAAAAGCGATATTCATCACATTACAGCTACAGCTAGATGGCTTAGGAGGTGCTTAACAATAGCCTTACAATTAAAGATAGACTACCACTCAAGCTTAACAGATGGTTGAGCTCTGATTTGTAACAAAGCAAAAAGTGTTAAGCATGTGTTTTGGCAAAGTTACCAAAGTATTTTAGTAATGGGTTACTATTTAGTATGTCATCCTCATTGTCAATCCTGTCAATATAGAGGGACCATTTTTGGTGACGAATGGATGATCAAGTAATCTAGGAAAGGTACATGGAATACCATAGCATTGATAGACATTACTTTTTTATGGAAAATGAGATGTTGTGCCACCTTTAATGGGATTCTTCCTCCTTTCATTTAGAGGGATCACAATTTTTAAATCAAGGTTAATATCCCAAAATTTCAACAAAATTAGCATTTTTGGAAATGAGAAACTCCTGAATTTAGAGCCAAGTGGATATGGTGGAACTTCTTCCTTATGCAAAGAGAAGTATTTTATATCATCCCAACGTGGCCCAATAATGTATTCTTCTTGATGTATTCCTTATGATGTATTCTTCCTGATGTACTTTTTTGTATTCTTCTTGATGTACTCTTTATTGTTTAAAAAGCAATAATATGTAAAACACGAGCGAAGAAACAATGTCACAAAAGATTAACCAACCCAAGTGGATACAAGAAAACAAAAGATTGTTACGAGGGTTGCCATTTCAAGAAAGATGGCTAACGAATACTCCAATCCAATAACCTTCCCCTTTTGGATTCTCGTACAAATGTACATATAAATATAGCAAAGTGGCCACTCGCTCTTGGTATGTCACTTCCCTTTGTTAACTATTTGGTATTGGATAGCTTAGCAAGAGGTTAGTAAGTATGAGCTAAGATAGATATATAGTTTGAGCCAAGCAAGTGTGTAAATATTATCTTGATTAAATCCTTTATTTGTGAAATAATATCTTGTTACTTAGGTCAGTTTATCTATATTTTTCATATGATGTTAAATATTTTAATGCATGAACTTAGTGCGTATGTATAAAGGAATACTTCACACAAGTTGTTCCAAAGCATCGTGATAAGTTAAGCAATTGTATTGCAGAAATTTTGATAAAGAAGTCATGTAATCCTCAAGACCATAAGCATAACTTTACATAGTAGAAACATAGAGACCTAATTAGTCAAGAAAAATCCCAAATTCCAAATAGACAACCAAATCACAAGAAGCAATGAAATGCATGGCCACACAATAATATCAATATCCAAGTGTTAATTCTTGGGTCATACATAGAAAAGGGACACCTCTTACCCCCTCTCACCTAGGGGTAACTAGAGGAGATCATTCTCCATGATCATCCACATTGCAAACATTGATCTCATAGATGTTGATCAACATCCTCTATAGACAGCAACCCCTCAGAGGCCTTCCCCCTCATCATTGCTCACCTCATTTACTTGATCAGCATAGTTCATCCAATGATGGTGGCACAATACACATAAGGTACATTAGTCATTGTTTCGTATAAAGTGTTACATTTAATACAATAGGCATTTGGGTAAGGATCATGGGTTGAAGTCAGATAATGGATCATGATGCTTGGAAATTATGGTTTTTGCCTTGTTTCACCTTGGTGGCCATTATATGTGCCCTAGTCCAATGTTGTCATTCTTGGGGAACAAGGGTATACTAAGAGGCCTTGATAGGGGTAATGAACCATTCCCTTCCATACTTAACACATTCCACCTATGTTCCTTTCATTGTCCTATCTTCATAAAATGGTTGTTACATGTACACCAAAAAGTTAGTGCCTTCATCCTCCTATGAGAAGAAGGGGCTAGAATGTTTGAGGTTCATGCAACTGGTAAAAGAATGGAAAATGAAATGGGATGACAAATGACAAAATCAAAAGCCAAAAGTCAGCTTTAGCTCTACCACCTCGCTATGAGGCAACCGCCCCAAGTCCTAATGCACATAATACATAACAAATTAAAAGGACTCAATGAATCCCAATGAAAAAATAATAAATGCATAAACCTAAAAAGGGGTCTTGCAAAGCAATAAATGAATAATCAAAAGGAAAGAATAGGGATTTGGAATACACACATTGCCAAGGAAAGGATAACTCAAGCACCAAGCACTCCCTCTACAAAGGCACTTATGGAGATTGAACCCACACGTGGTCTTCTATGTCAATGACACCATGACCATGAAGAAAACCCCATGCCATGTCATTCACTTATACTTACACTTGAAGGGTTTCTCAAGAACCACTCCTCTACTTGGGTACTGGAACACCTAATAAGGTCTTGTGATGGTCCTCCTAGACCTAAACTTGGCAAATTGCATAAAGTTTTAAGCTAGAGTGAAGCTTGAAGAAGATACCTAATTTGAATTGCTTACATGGCTTTTGTATTAGATTGTGGCTTTGTATGATTTCAATGACTCTTGTATCCATTATGGTTGGTTTCACTTGACATCTTTGAGCCTTCTTGTCTGATGATGATGCACCCCTGGATATGGTCCTTTGGAGGACATTTCATGATGACGTCGTGTACTGTATAGAGGACGTTTCATGATGACATCATGTATTGTATGGAGGACATTGCACTTTTGATGATGAGCGTTGGGTCAAGTAATCACTTGACATGCTCCTTGACACCCTCCAACACCTCTTGGACCTCAAACATTACACATTTGAGCTAGGAGGTTGTGTATACAACCTGATGTGCCACTCGGAGGGCAGGAAGCCCACACACTTGGACATTGCACCCTTTGAGGACGTTAGGGTTCGGATTGACCCCATTGCCCTTCATGATGGTGATGCACCTCTTTAGAGAGGTTATGGAGGCCTTCTCTGTCGTGACGTCACCCTAGGAGCTTAGTATGTTGCACACATGAGGATGACATCATGCTTGAGTAAGATGTGACTTTTGCTTGAGCCAACCTAGCACATGGATGATGAGTTGGCACTTTGATGATGATAAGATGTCACCATATCGATGAGGGGATGTGACTTTTCATGATGCTTTGCACCTTTTGGAGATGGATGTGACCTTTGGAGCCTTTATGCCCCTTGAGGAGATGACATCACCTTTATTTTGTCCTCTACACTTACATGTGTGGACTTTTGAGAGGACGTTGTGATGTATTAGCATATCTTTATTTTGGAGGCCATTCTAGGGGTCGGCTTGAGACCTATCCACCTTGTATCATGGATTTATTATATTATAGGGGTTTTTAGAGAGATGAGGCACTAGGCTTGTCTCATATATATAGTTGAGGGTTTCCTCGTTTGTAAATCATAACTCATCCTGTGGAAAATCACTTCTAGTACTTGTTTAGTCTCTTATTCATAATGAAGAACTTATGCACACTTTCTTGGAGATGATCTAGTGGATGCTTTGCAAGTTTATTGTGGATGATTTCATGTTTAGGGTTTCTTTCAAGCTCAACGATTTCATTAGTAAGTGTTCTTTTCAAGTCTTTGATGATTTACTCTTGTCATATTAAGTAAATGTTTTATCAAAGTGGTGATAATTTGCATGCTATCTTGTTTCTCTTGGATAAATTGTCTTGAAACCCTAGGAAGATTTGTAGTGGACTACCTTCCCTTGTTATCATTCATTTAAAGCTTTTTGAAGGACATAAGGGTATTTCTAGGGTTTGTAGTGGACTACCCTAGTCTTTATTCTTATAGGTTAATTCTCTAGGGTTTGTAGTTGACTAGTCTAGGTTTTTACCAAAATCCATCTTGATCTCTTGCTAAAGATCTCTAAAAGACATAGGACGACCTCTTAGGGTTTGTAGTGAACTACCTTAAGTTGTTTTCCTAAAGAATCCACACCTAGGGTTTGTAGTGGACTACCTTAAGGTTTGATTCTTGAGTCTTTTTCTTGCCTTTGCTCTCCATAGAATTTGCACCTTAGACTCCATATGCCGAAGGAAGCTAAACAACACTAGTCTATTCTCTTGCAAAGTGACTTTAAAACCCTAATCCTCTCTCTCCTCCGACATCTTATAGTAGATTTAGGATTTATTGTCTTTCCCCTTAATTTCTTAGCTATCTCCAACCTAACGTCTAGGGTTTTGTTGCATTCTTTACTTAGAAATTTCTTACATCATTGTTGTAGTTTTCAGCCAAATAGGGTTGGACGTCTTGCACACTTTATAGTAGTTTCATGCCATTTTACTTTTCAGCAAGCATTGGTTACTCAATGTGTTAGTCTTAGTTTGCATTTCATCTCTCTTTCATTGCATTTTATTGGTTTTAGGACTGTTATATTTCTGTTGTCATAAATTGTCACATTGTTGAAGTATTCATCTTTATTTACAAGTTTTATAAAAGCCCTAGATTTTCTTTTAATTTGTAGTGTTTGGAGGCATTTATTTGACTTTTCAAACTTAGTAATTATCATTCATTGTCTTGAAATACCTCACACACAAATCTGAAATTGCTTTACTTAACCACCTTGTTTACCTTGAACCTTGATCTAAGTGGTGGTATAATTGAGTAACCAAGATAGGAAGTCGTAGACCTTATTTGATCTTGCTATAGGATTCCTTGAGGTTGCTAGGGAAACCTCCCTTGTGTTGGATCTCAATCCTTCATTAAAACGAGGGAAGTAATTGCTACGATGACAGTGGCAAGTACTTCCAGATGTTACACATGTTAAGCATCTTGTGAAGGCTTTGCACAAGTACTAGATTTTGGGATAACAAGACCCATGAATCCAAACCAAACCAAGAGTCAAATATGGAACATGGAGAAAGTACAAATCACCTCACATATATCAATGCATCATTAAGGCCTAATGCAAGTTGTTCAACTTTGTAATTTAAATTAAGCCAAGATAATCTTTGAGAAGAGTAAAGTTATGATCTTCTGTCAAAATTGATATCAAAGTCAATCTAAGTCAAATGGATCAATCAGTGTCGGAGATATTAAATAAGTGCCAAAGGCACAACTTTTAATCAATTTTGTATCAAAGCAAGTTCGAATTTTTGAAGTTTATCAACAAAGTGACCAACAAAATTGGTTAATGATGCACACAAGAAGCTAATATAGGGTAAAAGAAAAAGATCCAAACAAAAATGAAGTTACTAAGCAGAAAAAAGCTCAATAGACAGTTCAAGGATGGCTGAAAATTCAAACGAATAAGTAAAACAAACCCTTGATAATAGATTATATCAATGAATCATTAAGGCTTAATGCAAGTCTCTCGACTTTATAATTTAAGTGAAGCAAAGATAATCCTTGAAAAGACTATAGTCATGATATTTTGTCAAAGTTGATATCAAAGCCAATCTAAGCCAAATAGATCAATTGGTGTTAGAGAAATTAATTGAGTACCAAAGGCAAAACCTTTAATCAATGTTGCATCAAAGCAAGTTGGAATCCTTGAAGTTCGTGGACAAAGCGACCAACAAAATTAGTTAATGGTGCACACAAGAAGCTAATATAGGGTAAAAGAAAAGAGTCCAAACAAAATTGAAGTTACCAAAAAGAAAAAAGCTCGATAGATAGTTAAGAGATGGCTGAAAATTCAAATTAATATGTAAAACAAACCCTTGATAACAAATAATACTAGTGAATCATTAAGGCCAAAACAAGCCTTGAAAAGACTAAAGTCATCATCTTTTGTCAAAGTTGATATTGAAGCCAATCTAAGCCAAATAGATCAATTGGTATCGAAGAAATTGATTAAGTACCAAAAGCACAACTTTTAATCAATTTTGCATCAAAGCAAGTTAGAATCCTTGAGGTTCATGGACAAAGTGACCAATAAAATTGGTTATAATTTCATATCAAAGTGTTAAATTTAAAGCAGTTGCAAGAGCCATTCTCCGGGAGGATGGCTAAGACCCTAGCCAAGTTCTAGGGCCCCCAGTACACTTCTGGGGTACTTGGTCTGGGACCAAACTATCAATACCACAACTAAAGACCCTTGTAAGGGCCCCCAGTAGATGACTAGGGTTCTTGGTCTGGGACCAAGCAGTAAAGACCCCTGAGAGGGCCCCCAGTACATGACTGGGGTTCTTGGTATGGGACCAAGCAGTAAAGACCCCTGAGAGGGCCCCCAGTACATGACCGGGGTTCTTAGTCTGGGACCAAGCAGTAAAGACCCCTGAGAGGGCCTCCAGTACATGACTGGGATTCTTGGTCTGGGACCAAGCAGTTAAAGTCCCTAGATATGTCTAGGGCCCCTGGACATCGTCCAGGGTACCCATGCCTGGGGCATGGGTTGACCCTTGGTCTTGTACCTTGGTGGATAAGACCCCAGAGATATTCTAGGGCCACCTGATCCTTGATCTGGTGTTTGTCAGTATATGTCCCTCTTTGAAGGCAGGCATGACCACATGAGGGATGTATCCCATATGAAGTGATGATAAAATTAAATAGGGTCACTTTGAGAATGAATGGACAAGTATTGCCACCCAGTCACCCTTGCCAAACCCTCTTCACCCTTGTTTGTGTTTATTTGGGGGTTTTTGTCTTTTTGCTTTAGGGGTCAATATGGAAGTATTAATTAAATGTTTAATTTATAACATGTTTGATTAATATTTATATTAATTAAATATGTTAATTTTTAATATCATTTTTAATTATTATCTTTACAAAAACCCCTAGCCTAACCCCTAGCCTAAAGTATAAAATGAGATCTACCCCTCCTCTTTTAATACACACTCTAATGATCTTTCAAAGTGAACGGATCACTCCTTGCTAGCTGCAGCCTCCTTTGCAACAGTGGATCTCCTCCTTGAAGCTGCGGCCCTCCTCCTTCAACAGTCCAGTTCAGCCTTTGGTATTTTTTCTTGACAGGTCCTTGAGCCCTTGGTGTATTGGAGATCCTACTTTGTTGTTTTTGGTCAATGGTAAGGGTGCTGAGCTGAGGCCGAATTACCTGCTGTTGAAAACTGAGTGAGGCTGTCGTCACCTTTCTAAAGGCAGATTTGTTGAGCCGTGGGTGCAGATTTGGCCTCTCTCACTGAGTTGTTCCCCCTCCAGCATTGTTCAGCCCCTTTCTCCTTGAGCCGCGGCCTATCCAAGCTGCTGTAACCTTGCTCCTGTGTGTGTGAGGGTTTGAGAGTTTAACCACAAATTTTTGTGTGAGGGTTTGAGAGTTTAACCACAGATTTTTGTGTGAGGGTTTGAGAGTTTAACCACAAGAATTCACAGAATTTTTGGTGTGATGTTTATGTGGCTCTTTTTCTTCTTGGTGGCAAGAAAGTTCATTCATCTCTTGGCAAGAGATCTAACCTATATGGTAGATCAATGACCCTCGATTTTTTCTGAGCATAAGCACTAATGGCATCTCATCTCTAATGTGTGACTGTATCTCCTTCATGGTAAGTCTTCAAGGTAAGTGACTTGCTATTTTGTTCATTGGTCAAATTCTTTATTTTGAAGTTTAATATGTTTGAGATCTGTTCCAATCTCATCTAGATCTGATGTATATCAAATCCATAGAATATCAGTTTGTGTTTTGACATGTATAAGATCTATATCAGCATCTAGTTTAGATCTAGATACTGATCTACATTTCCTTCAGTTTAGATCAGAAAGAATGTTGGATTTACACTCTCAGAAATTTATTGTTTCTCTGCTAAGTGTCAAGCAGTGTTGTTTTGTTTACTGTTCTAAAAATGAGACTTAGCTGTTATTCTAACTA
The DNA here is from genome assembly GCA_009831015.1 of Picea engelmannii. Classification (NCBI taxonomy): domain Eukaryota; kingdom Viridiplantae; phylum Streptophyta; class Pinopsida; order Pinales; family Pinaceae; genus Picea; species Picea engelmannii. The sequence continues at coordinate 37,656 of ML802543.1, read as the reverse complement.
AAAATTAAAAAGGACTTTACTGTTCTGCATTATTTCTCTATTTCTAACACAAAACAAGTTGGAATCCTTGAGGTTCATGGACACAATGACTAACAAAATCGGTTATTGAGGTTTGTGGACAAAGTGACTAACAAAATTAGTTAATGGTGCAAACAAAAAGGTAATATAAGGTAAAAGAAAAGAATCCAAACAAAATTCAAGTTACCAAGGAGAGAAAAGCTCAATAAATAGTTCAGAGATAGCTGAAAATTCAAACGAATATGTAGAACAAACCCTTAATAATAGATTTCTTTGCTTGAACAAATCATGTCAGAGCTCCAATTTGACAAAATAGATGAAAACATTGAACCAACTTATATTCATGATTCAACCACCAAATGGAAATCTGCAAGGAAGCAACTCTAGATTAGATGGCATCCCAATTTATTTGGTTATAACTAGAAGAGAAAGCATGGATGCGAGCATACTCCCCATGTAACTCCTTCAAAATTGAGACTAAGAAATCCATGTCTTCGATGAAAGCATGGAATATGGACACAAAAAGGTTGGATAACTAGATTTCGTCAAGTGGCAAGGGTTTTCAAACTCATAAAAGGTTCCATTTGCAAAGTTATAAATGATCCATAGTGCTTTGATGTAGTGGGGAAGCTTCTAGAAGAGGCAAAGGCAACAAAAGAAACTACCCATCCTCCATTAGGAAGAATTCAAACAAGTTATGCCAAAACAAAATTCACATGTTAGGTATGAATGTGAGTTAGGAATTCATTGGTAGTGTGTCAAGCAAAACCTTAGCTAGAAAGTGAACAACTACATCTATGAGTTCCCCAAATACACAATGATGTTACATCCTCCAAAACATGAAGATGACATAGTCTTAATAAAAATGAGAGACTACATAGCTACATTTGAAAAGAGCTTACCTTCATTAACATTCAAACCCTAGACAACACATGCATTATAGTCATGTATATTAAAGCCAAGGGTTCTAACCAATCAAATAAGCACTCTTCTGAGCGACCACAAAAGTGTTGATTTTTCAATAAGCAAGGTTTAAGCATGAAGTTCATTCCTTTTTAGCATTCAACTTAAACCATAAACAATTATGTTGCAGCAACCAAGATCACAAGAAAAAACACCATGCACAAGAACACAAGAAGTATCCTGGGAAATCCTTCTCAACAAGGGAAGAAAACCCAGCCAAATCCTTTGTTATATTCTTCAAGAGAAATACCTTCACCACCAAGAAAACCTAGCACACAAGAGGGTGCTTGCAAACCCTAGAAGACTAGCACCCAAGAGAGGTGTGCATTTTTCCCAAGAAGATGTACTTGCTGAAATTTCCAAACTCACACAAAAGATATGATTCCTCAATGGGGAATTTACCTTTACTTATATTAGACTTGACCTGTCAATAGAAGTGTCTATTGGCACAACAGGGTCGACGTCTCTATCTCATAAAATAATTGATATTAACCAGATTAATTATCTTTTACATTAATTATCAGTTACATAAAGGTGGGGCCGACCTGTACCCTTTACATTGCAATTAGGGTTACAAGCTGGTCTAACTCTTGAACAATATAGCAAGGGATCTAATACACCCACTAGTGCTCAGCCACTAGGGGCACATCTATAGGGATGTCCATATCTCTATCTCACTGCATTACACAAGAGAACCACTCTCACTAGTGCTCAGCCACTAGGATCACGTTCACTTGTGCTCGTCCACAAGCACGTTCACTCAACAGATCTTCTTTCCCACTGCATTACACAGGAGAGTCATCTGGAGTTCATCATCAACTCTCTGCTCAGAGGAGGCTAATACATCATCTTCATCTCTGTCTCGTGACAGTGCACCCAGCTCTTTGGGAATTCACACGTTCACCTTGTGCTCAGCCACAGGCACGTCCAATCTACAGATCTCCTTTCTCAGTGCGTTACACAAGAGAATCATTTGGAGTTCTTCTCAACTCTCTGTAAGGAGGAGGCCATCTCTACGTTCCAGCTCTGTCTCAGATAGGAACCACACACCCCTCTCAGGGGCTCTCTCTCAGGTTTGTGTCCTGGAGAATGTCCCACATAGTTGCAATCATCAGCACTCACTCTCAGCTAGGGAGGCATTCTTCATCATGCCAAGTCTCACACGGATGTATTTTGAACTTTGTTCTTGGCTGTAGTTATCAACTCTCCCTCTCAACTAGGGAGGTATCCTTCACCAAGCTAATTTGGTGAATATGTCTACAATCTGCTCATATCTAGGAAAGTATTGCATGTGTACTATTTTCCTCTGCATCATGTCTCTGATATAATGATATTTTATCTCAACGTGTTTTGATCTATCATGAAACATTGGGTTCTCAAAGAGCTTTACACACAACTCTGGTTATCATCATAGGATCCATCTCATGATCAAGTAAATCTGTCAGAAGCTTGTGAAGCCATATTGCTTCGCACACTCGATGCTACATACTCTGCTTCTGTGGTACTCAAGGCCACAGAGTTTTGTTTCCTGTTGCATCAGAAAACCATGGCAAACTTCACGGTAAGACAACAACCGGATGTGCTCTTCCGATCCACTGTACTCTCTGCTCAATTTGTATAGGCATATCCCTGCAAACTCACTTTCACAATTGGAGGCATATCTCAGGCCATATCTAACTGTACCTCGTGTGTATCTCAATACATGTTTTACTGTTATCCAGTGAATCTGTCTCGACTGGCTCATGGATTGACTAAGCATATTCATTGCATAGCATGAATCAGGTCTGGTGTTAACCAGATACATCAATGATGCAATCAGTTGTGGATCAACCTCGTCTGAATCATCATCATTTATTTTCTTCAAATCCATCACGGTGGTTTTGCATTCTGTCATACTGAACTTCTTTAATATTCCCACTGTATGTTTTCCTTGACTTAGGAAAATCTCATCGGTCCTCTGTCATACTTCTTGTCCCAAGAAGTGGTGCATCATACTCATATCCTTCATCTCGAAATCAGAAGTCAAAGCTTACTTGTATCCAACAACAAGGCTTTTTGAATAAGTCATCAAAATCAAGCTCTCGTCACCAACACTGTAATAATATAGGTTTGGATCAGCAACACTCTTGCTGAAACCCAAACTCATCAAGAATCCATCCATCTGATATAGTTTCCAACTCATGGATGGTAGTACGGATGGAAGTGTATCGGTTTTACTGGATCAAGTGTCTCATCATAGACAACTCCCTCTGTTTGTGAGAAACCTTTGACTATAGATCTCGCTTTGTATTTCTCGACACTTCCATCAATTTCATGCTTGATCTTATAGATCCACTTGGAAGTCATCACAGACTTCCCTTCTGGTCTCTGAACAATATCTTATACATCATTCTTTCAAGATATACTAGTATTCTTTTGTTATGGCATCTTTCCATACCTGTTCTCTTGTTGCTTCTCTATGACAAGAAGGCTCAGAATCAATGATGTGGCTCATGGCTGAAGAGTAGCTCGAAAAATCTCTTTGTTCTCTCGAGATGTGCCTTGAGAGGCTTGTATGTTTCTCTGCCTCCTGCAAAGTGAGCCTAGGCAAGCCTTTTATTCCCTACTGCAATATCTCTGAACACATCAACTGGAGCAACTGGATCAGCTGGAATAATGTATGTCTCCCTCTGAACTGCTAAAGGGGGAGAAGGCATTGTCTCACTGTCAATCTCCATCTGAGATTCTCTGGATCTTTGAAAGGCTATCTCTTCTTCAAAGACAACATCTATGCTTGTCTTAATTTGTCTCTAACCAGGGATGTCGATCTGAAATGTCTTCGAAGATTCACTATTATCTCATAAACATATCTTTTCTCCCTGAAGGTCTAACTTGGACTTCTTCTCTTTAGGTACATGAAAATACACTGGGCACCCAAATATCCTGAAGTGTTCAATCTCAAACTTCACTCTGGTGAAGGCTTTCTTCGAGAGTTATGTTTTTCAAAGTCTGGTGAAGACTCTTGTTCTGAACATATACAGTGGCATGCATGCTTCTGCCCATAGAATCATAGAAAGATTATAATCATGCATTATTGCATTGGTTGCCTCAATGATGGTTCTATTCTTCCTCTTTCTCAAATAGTTTTGACTCCCTCTGAGTCAAGTGGCTTCCTCTGAAGGATAAACATCTTCCTTTGTTGTTAACATGTCTGGAACAAGAAAACAAAAGGAACCAAAACAAGAATATCTCCAAAGGAGAATAATGAGTACATCTCTAGAATCAAAACAATTTAAGGATTGTTGTCACAGCTACAACACCTACTTGTAATGTAGCAAACTTTAGAAATATAGGTTAGAGGAATGACAACTACAACAATCAAACCTGGGGTCTTCACTTCCAGTGTGTTGTTCCTCTGAATGCGTTGAGATCCCTCTGGATCCATGACTTCAGCAAAAAGGTTCCTTCCTCCTACAATTTCCCTCGTGACAATGATACAGATAATATATATACAAGTGCATACTTGAGGGTGTTGATATGATTTCTTCAATGGCACCTAGTTGATCTCTGTCCTCTTGACATCTTCATGAAGAGGGTAGTCATAGTGTCACCTTTTTGTATCACCCACAATAAGACTTCCTTTGAAGTCTTGTCTTCCAAGAACTTGAAGTTGCTTGATCCATCAAGCTTATCTTCCATCATAGTTTTGTTCATCATAATTTTAGATTTTTCACAAACCCTTGTCAACCAGGCTAGAAAACCTAACGGCTAGGCTAGGCTAGCACTTTTAGGTTTTGTTGGACTTATGACTACCAACAATAAGCCTTTGAAAGATAGGAGAACACTAGTGAGCTGAAGAGCTCCTTCAATGAATTGCAGAAAACCTTATTCTAAAATTTCTGCAAAAATTAGCGAAACCCTAGGGCCAAAATTTCAAAATGCTCGAAATTTCACTCTGAGAGTCTTTGAAGGTGCATTGGAGGAGGTTGTACTCCCCTATGCCAAAATTAGCCTCAACATTCAAGTATTAAGCGCTGAAACACCTCAGAAAGGAGGGTTGTACGGATTTTCTAAAAACCTTAGGAGGGTCGTACGATTCTACAGAAAAGAGAGGAGACTGGTACATATTTGTGCAATGGGTTCTTCAAGACCTATGCTCTGATACCATGTTGATTTTTCAATAAGCAAGGTTTAAGCATGAAGTTCATTCCTTTTTAGAATTTAACTTAAACCATAAACAATTATGTTGCAGCAACCAAGATCACAAGAAGAAACACCATGCACAAGAACACAAGAAGTATCCTGGGAAACCCTTCTCAACAAGGGAAGAAAACCCAACCAAATCCTTTGCTATATTCTTCAAGAGAAAGACCTTCACCACCAAGAAAACCTAGCACACAAGAGGGTGCTTGCAAACCCTAGAAGACTAGTGCCCAAGAGAGGTATGCACTTTTCCCAAGAAGATGTACTTGCTGAAATTTCCAAACTCACACAAAAGATATGATTCCTCAATGGGGAATTTACCTTTACTTATATTAAACTTGACCTGTCAACAAAAGTGTCTATTGGCACAATAGGGCCGACCTCTCTATCACATAATATAATTAATATTAACCAAATTAATTATCTTTTACATTAATTATCAGTTACATTAAGGTGGGGCCGACCTGTACCCTTTACATTACAATTAGGGTTACAGGTTGGTCTAACTCTTGAACAATATAGCAAGGGATCTAATACACCCACTAGTGCTCAGCCACTAGGGGCACATCCATAGGGATGTCCATATCTCTATCTCACTGCATTACACAGGAGAACCACTCTCACTAGTGCTCAACCACTAGGATCATGTTCACCTGTGCTCATCCACAAGCACATCCACTCAACAGATCTTCTTTCCCACTGCATTACACAGGAGAGTCATCTTGAGTTCATCATCAACTCTCTGCTCAAAGGAGGCTAATACATCATCTTCATCTCTGTCTCATGACGATGCACCCAGCTCTTTGGGAATTCACACGTTCACCTTGTGCTCAGCCATAGGCACGTCCAACTCTGCAGATCTCCTTTCTCACTACGTTAGACGAGAGAATCATCTGGAGTTCTTCTGAACTCTCTGTAAGGAGGAGACCATCTCTATGTTCCAGCTCTGTCTCAAATCGGAACCACACACCCCTCTCATGGGCTCTCTCTCGGGTTTGTGTCCTAGAGAATGTCTCACATAGCTGCAATCATCAACAAAAAGAAGACGAAGGAATTCATTACAGAGAAGTAAAGACAATGGACAACAACCTCCATTCTCTAGTCCAAGAATGCAAAAGGACATCAACACGACAAAGTGTGCAAAAATTACAAGAAACATAGGTACATGAAGGACAAGTGTTTGGAAATGCATTCTAAAGTGCTTTCAAAGAATAAAAAATGTACAACATTTTAGCTAACCCAAATTGGGAAAGCACTTGTGAAGGAGTTAATGGGTATATGACATTGACAATTGACTTACATTGATGGAAAAACCATAAAGCAATGTGGAATGGCGAGAATGGTTGATTCATGTTAGAATACAAGTTAAGAAGAAGATCGTAACTACAAACTTTGGTACATAGATCCAAAAGAATCTTATCTTAAAATTGTTAGTAAAGAGGCTCGATTTGTTTATGATGGCACATCTTCATGTTTGCACCTGAAAATGCAAGATTCATTTTTGTATTTTTGAGGCATTCTTTTCAGTCGTACTATGATAAGGATGTGAGCTTTGGGCTTGGTACAAGTCATGAATGTTAACATAGTCTTGTTTAGCAAGCTTGGGAGAGATGGAGATCTACATGTTTTCCTCTTTCTTCACGTGTTATGGTGCCTATGTCTTTTGATACATGTTCTATGGTTTGAGTTCACATATTTGGAGGTGGGGTTGCACATGTGGCAGTAATTCACCTTTTGGGGTGCCTTCTACATATGATGATGCATTTTCTTACTTTGAATTGTACTTTGAGGCATTTCACATATCCCAAGGCATAAGTTATATATTTGGAGGCACTTCACATGATAAAAGCAATTAGGAGAACACCATGCATTACATGAAGACACTTGCCATCTTTCTACTATCCCAAGGGAAAGTTGGAACCACATCTTGAAGAACGCTCCATGGACTTCGTACTTTAATGTACGTCATTAGAAGATGAGCTTAAAGGGCACACCAAGGGAGGAGGTTACACTTGTCCTTGCATGTTTTTGGAGAGGAGCACCCATTATGGCATGTTGATCTATGATATCCCCATTGTTGGGACACATGTCCATGAGATCCACTTTGTGACAAGTTTGATAACAACACCCACCATCTTGAGCAAAGATATTTTGACCAAGTGCCCAGATTGTCGCCAAATCAGTGCATGTAGGTGCAAAATGGTTGCAACGTTTCATAATTATGGTCATAATAGAAAATCCAACCAATATTGAGGGAGTTACAATGATTTCAAATTTGCCAAAAACCCTAGCCACATTTGAAGTGCCCAACTTGAAGGAGGTTTTGAATGAATGCTCTAACTCTAATGAATACATGGCATTCTTTTATCAATCCAAGGAGTATTTCCTTACCTTGAAGAACACCCTCTTTCAATTGGCCTCTGTTATTATTTTATGTGGGTAGTTAAGGAGTGGTTAACTAGAAGGGAGCACTCAACCCAAAAGGTCCTAGAGTAGCCCGTTTATCCAAAGGCGTCTTCAAGAATTTGATCATGCTAAAGAAGACAAGTGGCATTTCTAGACCCTTATCATAATATTTCTTGGGAAAAAGAAGGACCTAAGGCTCTCTAGACTTTTCTAAATAATATTTTATTGTCAAATTAGTTAAGGAGAAAAGGATATAAAAGGACAAGTTCTCCTCATTTGCAAATCAAAAATTCAGGTGGAGAAAATCTTCCTTAAGGCCAAGGGTATTATAAATTTGCATGTTAGAGGGAGGAAAAGATTGGGTGAATTATGCAATCTTTTGTTGGAGTATAAATCGTATTGATGCTAGGGCTGCCATATCAAATTCTGCTGGTATATATATCTATCTTCAGATCTATTACATACTTGTTGTGTACTCTTTGGATGCTAGAGAAGGACGTTTTGGAGAAGTATTCATGCCCTCCTTGTCCCTTGATGTAATCAATGTTTGTCCATGAAGATAAAGGTTGTTGTTGATCTCTTTGCTTTATTGATTGCATCATATGCTAGTTGGTTTTGAGTTGATAAAAGCATCTTAATGGGCTTATCATATAGTTCTTTGCATCAATGTGGTTGAGTAAACAAGTGATGTTCATGTATAACATAACTTGATGATTTCTCCTTCATATTCCAAACTTCAAGTAATGCTTTGACTCCATTTGCCCAAAGGACAAGGCACTTGATCCTACTTTTCTTCTCACCCTTTATTTAAAGAGGATCATTAAACACAAATGACTAATTTGATTTTCAGATCTGTGCTAATAGACAGATTAGTGACTTGATCTTAGGGAATCCCCCTTGTGCAAAAGGAGAGCCGACTTAAAGTGAAGGGAGATTCTACTAAGGTGACAATGGGTAGAACTTCCAAGAGTTTCCCCAGGGTTTGTACCTGGAATATTGGACTTATCTTATGAGCAGATCTAGGAGATAACACTCCCCATACTCACTTGGAGGGTTGGAAAAAGATAATGAGTTGATGGTTAGAAAGCAATAACAAGAAATACATTTAAAAGTAGCTATAGTTGATCAACATTCAAACCCCAGACAAAACGTGCATCAATAAAAGACATTCTCAAATTTCCTTTATCACTAAGGAGGTGAAAGGTGAAAGAATGCAAATCATTCGAAAAAGAAAAAACACAGAGTCATGGTAAAACAACTAATCAAATATAATTGGAAAGTTGATATTCATCTAAATCTTGTAAACACCTTAACTTGTAAATTGAAATTTAAGCAATCCTCATAAATATTTGAAGTTTCCTTTATTGTTTAAGGAATGAAAGGTAAAAAATGCAAACCATTTAAAAAAAAAACACAAAGTCATGAAAAAAACCTAATTGAATCTAACTGGAAGGTTGTTATTTATAAAGCCAATTTTATTAGGATTTCTTACCATTCCATGCTTTAGAATGCTAGCTCTTAAGACAATCTGAAAGGAATCAAAATGAAACTAGAATCGAAATTATATTAATGTCTACTCTTGACCAAATAAAGGTATTGGGCTCAAAAGTACAATCACTACAAATAGCAAAATAAGGAGGATCAAGCACATCTCCTAAAAATGTAGTAAGTGAATTTAGGCTAACAATAATGAAGAAAGATTAAGGGAAAATAGAAGGGTTTAACAAAGAAAGTAAACCACGTACAATGTAAAAAGAGTCATTAAAAATGAGGAATATAACAAAGAAAGTGGATTAGACTTAGTCAAAGTCACTAGAAGAGTATGTAGCATTGTTGATCACAATAAAGTCCTTGATATTGTGCTTGATGATATCATCAATAAAGTGCCCCAAGCTGAGAGGAGGTATTTGGACTGACCAACGAATTGCGAGGAACCCTTAACAAAAAAGTTTACGAATCTTTCATTAGCAAGTTAGCAAATCAATGAACAAGTTCCAATAATAAATCAATCATTACTTTAGTATCAAATAAATCAATTAGATAGAATCGTTAAGAACCAAGTCAAGTAGAAGAGTTGAATGCTCCTAATTGTATTGCGCAATCTATGTACTTTGAATATATGCACGACCAAACAATTAAACCATGCATGTACTCTTATTTTGTGATTGGCATGCTTTATTGTGTTAGCGTTATCTGTGTGTGACCATTGTAGATACCATAAAATTGTAGGTTGCAACTTTATGGAGGTGAAATCAAAACACCATGCCCCCAATTGCATCACTTATGTCCTATACCATGTTGTCCCTTAAAATTTGGGTGGAGGGGGTTATAATCTTATCCCAAAACTCATTCTTTGTTGCCATATCCATGAACCTTGGCAAGACATGGGCTTAGGAATCCAAATCCACTAGCTATTAAAATAACATTTCAGAAATACAATAAAATTGGTAACATGAGAAGTAGGTCCATATAAGAATGTTAGGACATAAGTAACACATATTGGAATGTTCGATTAGAGATATGAAAAAAAGCTCTAAAATTAGGAAAAGAAAGTAATAATCTCCACAATTATTTATAATAATATTGACATGAACAAAATAAAGGAAAAAACTCCTTACCATGACGACAACAAAGCGATCTGTAGTAGGTTCTGGTCCAACATGGGAACCTAGCAAAATCAACATAAAATAATAGCTCATTAATAGCATATTTTTATTATCAATTTACACTTTCCAAAGAAGAAGTTCATGGCCCTTACCTGGGTAACTAGTTCCTAGTAAATGCTTGATGAATGTAGTCTTCCCTGTAGAATATTGGCCCAAAAGCATGACCATCGGTTTTGCATCAAAGTCACTAGTCGTCTTGAGCAACAAAATAAACAAAAGGAGTATTATTAAATCTCTAACTTGCTAGTTGTATCAATTTATCTCTATATATAATTTCATAAAAACAAAACTAAATTACAACTGCCACCCCTTCATATTACAAATATAACAATCATAAATAATCTAACGGACATTATCTTGCACATAAACCATCCAAAACATAAACTACAAAACTCAAAGACAATTTAAATTGCTTGGTAAATAATCAATCTAAGTAATTAGAATACATGTTGGGACTAAAGAATTCAACGTTACACTAAAAGAAATCAATGAAAGGCACTATTGGAAAGTCCAAATATCCCATACCAATGTTGGTGAGGCAAAATCATCATATCTATAAGTGACTTCCAATGGCTTCAATTTCTCTTGATAAAGCCTCTTCAAACCATCAATTATTGATGTCACCGCAGTCATAGGTATCTAGATTTGAACAACATTTACATACATTAATTTGCATCTTTATAGATTGTAACAAACCCCATCTTCAATGTGCATTTTTCCAAGCAAATAAAGATCTAGATTAAAAATCTTCCACCCATTGTACTAAAAACATGGGCTAAAACATATTGAACCATAATAAGCAAAAAGCATGAGTTTGTTTGTTGCAATGACATTATCGTCTCATAATTTAATTTACTTTATCAAAAATAGAATATTTCATCTTATGAAACTAATTTAAGATTATATTCTCGATCAATTATATTGAGAGAAGTGAGGTATATTTTACAGTCAAGTATTGAAGAGATTGCAATATCCATCCCATGTGTTCATCCCATATAAGGTCGACCCAATATAATATATTATATAAAATTTAAAATCTGGTAATAATGAATTATTCACAAATCATATCAACTATTAAAAAAAGAGGAATATGAGGCAATTATGTTTGGCACCGTTCATGACTAGTTTTTATCAACCCACGTTATCAACAGTGAGTTGCATGATACTAAGTGTGTGTGTGTGTAAAGCACACTGACATAAATCCATCTTAACTCAAGATCTTTTAAGCATTGACAAATTCCATCTCAATTGTTTTTTTGTATCCCTATCAATACTTAATAGATCCAAAGTTAAAATAGATTTATGTTGATTTAAATTTAATATCCTCTTATGTATGACAAGTACAGTCAAAAAAAGGCAAAGATTGCAAACTGACAAATTTTTAACAAACAAATACAAGTAGAGGAAAAGGGGATCCATCATCAAAAAGTCGAGGAACTGGGACCATGAGATATTTTGTTCACAATGGATGGTGAGACAGATTGGTTTTAAGGCCATAGCTCCCAATGGTTCTTTCTTGATGACTTGGTTCAATGGCTTGGATGGTTCGGTAAAGTGAAACAATCTTGGTGTGCAATGAGATTGCTTACTTGAAAGGATACTTTTGGAATGTATGTGAAGACCAAAGCCTTTTTCAATTCAATTGAGCCACGTTAAAAAGCAATAACAAATATAAATGACTCAAGCCAATCATCAATTTGCATATATAGTAAAAGACCAAAAAATTTTATTACAAAGACAAATGAGATCCATATAGCAAATCAATATAGCAAAAGGAATAATTGAGAACCATATAACAAATCAACAAAGCAAAAGGGATTCATGCAACGCACATAGGATGTAACTAATAGCATGCAAATCAAATATAACAAGGTACATGGAAGAGATGAATAAGACGATCTATAAAACACAAAAAAAATAATAAAAAACAAATGCTAGTGACAAAAAGGACAACAATAAATATTAAAGATTGAAATGCAATAAGATACTTAAAATCCTAATAACATTAAAAAAAGAACACCAAGACAGATTAAATGTTGTTTTCAAAATTTTGCATTTTGACATAGGAAAGTGTCAAGGAATTTAAAATGCCTTCTTAGCCAAAATCAAATAAAACAAAAGAAAATAACAAGGAACTTAGAACAATACAAACCAACAATTGTTCACAACAATGGATAAAATGATTATAAATAAGGAAAAGCAAACAAATATAAGAAATATTGATATGGATAAAATTATTCAAACTATTCTTCAAAGTAAAATTGAAAATAGATTACATTGATCTAAATCAAAACATTGATTCAAAAATAAATGCAGTGATTATAAAATCTTCAAATAAATTTGAAAATATAATAAGAACAATGATATTAATAATCTCTCTAGCAAAATCGATCGCATCGCCATAGAAGTTTTCTGGAAGCGGCGAGTCAAATCTTGCTCGACGACCAATTGGAGAGCCCTCGTTCTCAAACACCACAAACACACCAATAGAGCTTCAAAGGTCTAGCAATTTGCAATGTGTGAATACTTATGCGGTGATGCAAAAAAACTGTAGGGTTTTCTTGGTTCCTTGTCGTCAAGTAGAGGAAGGCATTCTATGTTTGGTTGGCAAGGGAGATCCATTATGGGTGTCTAGGCTTGACACGTGGCTTTGGCAAGCCTAGACACCCTCCTACACCAACGACTTGCTCCTAATGGCAAAACGTCCCCTAAAGGGGTGACGTCATTCTAAATTAGGGTTTTATTTGTGCAAAAGTGAAATTCTAAAGGAATTGTTTAATATTATTTTGTAAAAGGGGCAAGATTACGATTGTTAACCCCTAATCTTGTGTTTTACCCTAAAGTATGTGGACAAACTATGTTAGCTATATTTTGTATAAATAGAGCTCATAAGATCTCATTTTCATCATATCTCTCCCTTGTGGAGAAGGATACTTATATGAAATTTTCAGCCCTCTTGGCTATTTCTATCTCTTATGCAATTGCTATGGTTTATCTTTGCTATTTATGGTGAAAAGTGATGCATTATGCTTGGAGAATTTTTCTTATGCATGTGGATGGACTTAACTTGGAAGAATAGGGTTTGATCTAGCTTTGTTGTGAAATTGGTAAGGGAAAATCTGCATTTATTGTCATTTGTCTTGCTTTTTTTCCATAATTATTGTTGATTAGAACCCTTGGAGAAGTATAAGGGCATACACCCTCCCCAAGGTTCATTCTCTTGCTTAAGAAAGGTCATTTTTTACAAGTTTTCATGGAGAACTACAAGAGCGTACACCCTCCAAGGTCATCTTGGTTTGTTTTGCAAACCCTAGGAAGTAAAAGGGCTTAAACCCTTCGGGCTTTATGGATCAAACATTTCAATCCAAGTTTTGTTTCTCAAGGTTGAATATATTTTTCAAGGTTGTGCCTAGAGAAGTACAAGGGCGTACACCCTCTTGGCATTTCCTAGATTGACTTAGCTACACTTGGGAACTACAAGGGCATACACCCCCAAGTGCTTAGCCAAGCCATCTTTTTCATCGACCCCATAAACCCAATAGTAAGGCACTAATCATATTTTTAATTTGCATTGGAGATACAAAACATTTGTCTCAACAAACATGAAATTTCAACCTTTACAAGCCTTCTCTTTTGGATAATCATCTTGATGCCTTAGGGGGTTTTCTTCCCTTAGAGCATCCCTTTTCTTCCATAATTTCTCATTGTTGTACTAACTTGTTTTCTACAGCCATTAGGCTGCAGAAAATCACTAACCCTAGGTGCTAATATCTCACTAACCAGCCCCTAACTTTCCTCCATTTTTTAGCCACTAATTCTACTAACTAGGGTGCATTGTTTAAACTAGTTTTGGAGATTTTTCTATGGTTGATTTAGCTGTTGCATGTCATTGAATGCTACAGCGATAAGGCTGATAATTTACTGCAGAAAATCATTTTATAACAGCATGTTTTATTCAGTCTTAAAGTGCTATGCTCAAGTCATAATTGATTACTAAATTCATTGATGATATTGCCAATTGATCTTGTGCTTTATATGCCGATTTAGATACTTTATTTGCTGATATAAACTGTCATCCACTGCTGCAAATTAGGGACAGCAAGCTTAACTTGCTGATCCATACTAACACATAGCATTGCAAGGTGTCTTTTCTTGTGTTTCGGGCAGGTACAGGTGCACCAACAACTATCTCTTCACTTGGTATCCATTTACCTTTCTTCACTTACCTTTTCCCACCAATCATTTATTCCATCACTTGACCTTCCGGGGGACTTCTCCTTACACTTCCCTTCATCCTTCTCTTTCCCCCTATGGTCTCCGGGATCGCCTCCCAGGAGTGACCTTAGTCACCCCCCAAGTGTCGGACCTACATCGAGGTGACATTGAGTGTAGGATTCCCAAGTTGTAGCACTTGCTTTTGTAGTTGGGTCGAGCTTTGCCCAACCTACAACTTGTGCTATAACAAAGAGTACTAGCTAAAATAGAGTATATATGGGATAAGCTCCAAAAAGAATAAGCTATGATGATATCCTACAGTTTTTTGCCCAAAAAGATCCAATAAATATCTTGTGTAGCTAGATATAAATGGTGAAGAGAGCAGAAGTTCAAGCATGGGTATGAAGATTTTAGGGCTTTCACAGAACTAGGGTTTTCTTCATGGTATGGAGAATGAACTTGTACATTTCTCTGAAGATCCACTAAAGGGCCAAAAAATCTAGCCCGACCTAGTGGATCTCGAGCTCGGATCAAAACCCCCTCCAATCAAAAGTATCAATCCTAGAGTAAGCCTGTTAGAGGAAGAAACCAACACAATTATGGGTGAGTTTGCAAGATAATAATCTAGTGGTTGCATTTCCAACTCATAGGGACCGTGCACCATGACGTCAAAGAATCTGTTAAGCTATCAAGTCGACTTGTAGAGTGATCCCGGAAGGTACGAAGTGGGAGATTTGAAAGGTCAAGGATTTTATTTCCTGCATGGGGATATTGATGAGCTTTCATACTCGCCGCCGAAGATCATGCCACTATCATTAAGACTCTTGAAAGATGATCCATTAGACCTGCTTCTAAGCTCCTCGTTATCTCCAACCCTTAGCAAGGAGGTTTCTGTTGTTGGACAACTCATGCAAGGTTTCATCGAAGGCATGCTCAAAGGAGATTTGATGAGCACAATCCCCACCTCTAAACCCTTGGTAGCCGACCAAGAGGGTTTGAGTTCAAAGAAATCCATGAGGAGGTGAAAGTGCGCTAAACGAAAGGCTAAGGTGATAAGCGTGCACTTAGGAAATAATATCAAACTAAATGACGTTATGGAGCTCAAGGAATCAACCATTGTGCACCGCTTCACAAGCAAACATATGAATGAAGCATCCCTAAAATTCTGGACACAAGAGACCTTTGTTGTGATACTTGGTTAATCCCCTTGTTGTATGGTATTGATCAAAGGTTGGATGATTTGTATCCTTATTTCAAAGGCAAATATTGATAAAATTATTCAAGCAAGATGGCAATGGCGCTCACAATCACTCTTTCTTAAGAAATGGCACTTGGAATTCAATGCCAATTTAGCCCATATGGATTACTATTCGATCTGGGTTAGGCTACTTGGTCTACCTCTGATATTATGGCCAAATGAAGTCTTCAGTGAAATTGGTAATGCCCTAGGGTTGTTCTTCGAAGCTGATAATTCTTATAGAGATATAGAAAATATGTGAATGGCCAAAATGCTAGTTGGACTGGACCTCACATGTTAAAATATTGTGTAACTGCAAAGAATATTCTTATCCCCTTTTGTGGATAAAGTAAAAGATAAAATATATATTATTGATTAGATCAATGCCCTTTTGTGGATTGATAATGTCGGGCATTGTAATTGACCAAATTCCCTTTTGCGGATTGGTCAAACCCTAATTGTAATATGCAAATTAAGAAGTCGACCCCCAGGAAAATTAAAGTGGTTCTAACCACCCAGAAAGACAAGTCAGCCCTGCCAGTGAAGAGACACCTCCTTTCAACGCTTGCCAGTTTGTATAAATAAAGGAAGCCAGCCACTCATTTGTTCACTCACTCAGCTCACTCATCTAGTGCACAAGTATTGAAGGAAGTTGCAGTTGCCGAAAGAAGGAAGAGAGAGAGGCGCATTGCTTGGGAGAGGATATTCTCTAGTGTTTGGTTTATTGTCTTGGCTATTTTCTGGTCTAGCATCATGGTAGTTTGTCTCTCATAGAGAGAGAGTTATTCTGGAGTTGTACTTGGTTATTGAATCTATATTAAAGAAGTTTTGTTGGGTTTTCTTCCCCTTGAGGGTTTCCCAGGATAAATGTTGTGTATCTTGTGATTGTGTTTCTCTCAGTAAGATCCTTATTATGTTGTTGTTATAATGAAGATTAATAATAACAAATTAAGCAAGAAACTTTAACATCACAAAGGGTCTAGCAAACTCTATTATTATCCAAAAAGGGCCGGTCATCTACTATCAACCCTTGGACTATGAGGGTATTCCTTTCAAATGTGGAAGATGTCATGTATATGGGCATTTGGCAAAGGAATGTCCTCTTCCCAACAAACAAAAGGTCTAGGTTCGAAAGGAGCCTCAAGAGAGAAAGACTATCCCTCAAATCCCTCAAAACATGTGTAAAACTTTTAATACCTAGCCAAACTACAATAACACAACCAATAGATATTAACCCAAAAATTAAATTCAGCTCAGAAATTTAAATAAGATCTATGCTAAGATTATACTAGTTGAGTATACATGCATGCACAACAGAAATATTAAGACAAACACACACAATGACACAGTAGGTACCCTGGAAACCCTAGTGTGGGGAAAATCAGCTAAGAGGGGAGCTTTATTGGGCTATCAGAGAGAAGTTACAGCAGCATAAATATGAATCAGAACCAACAAACTAAGTGTTGTTCAATCCAGTCTCTTGCAGCCAGTACGGCCTCCTTTTGTTGTATAGTATGGCCAGATATGGCCTCTTCTGATGGCTGAAACAATATGTTGTGTGCAACCCCTAAACTGTTGTTGAAACTTGTTCTGGTTCTGCCTTCTTTACTCAACCAACTCGCCCAAAAATCAGATCTTATGAAGTTGTTGTTTAAGGCCCTGAGAATGGGCTACCTCTACTGATCAGCACAACCTCTGAATGGCCTCCATTGTCTGCCCTAGCTCTGCTCAGAATACTCCTACTGCATCTTTTTTCTCCCCCTCTCTCTGCCCAACTCCCTCTCCCCTTCTCTTTCAAAAATGATTGAATGAGAATGCCCAACACCCTCAACCACCCTTTACCCCAACCCCCTCAATTGTTGCCTTGGGATTAGTGCCCAATAGGAGCTTCAACAACCTAGATTGAGCCACCCCTTTTATGTGGACCCCACTCAACACTAAGTTGGGTGCCCCACTCAACAGGGCCCCACACAACACTAGGTTGAGCGCCCCACTCAGCAACGCCCCACAACACTAACAAAAAAACTTTTGTTGGGTTTCCTAAGTCAAACTTAGACTTAGTTGAATTGGGTAAGTTTAATGTCCACTCACATGCCTAGGACACATAGGCATGAGAAGACACCTTCTGCTGCTACAGAAAATTAACACTCCCTCTTAGCAAGGAAGGTGTTCTTCACAACCCCAACTTGTCCCTAAAATAGACAAATTTTCCTTTCAAAGGCTTCGTAAATATGTCTGCAATTTGCTCACCGATTGGTACATACTATAGCTTTACAGATCCTTTATGCATGCAATGTTGAATGAAGTTATACCTTATCTCAATGTGTTTGGACCTATCATGAAACACCATATTTTCAAAGAGCTTGATGCAGCTTTGATTATCACAGTGAATTACTGTTGTGTCCAACAACTAATCAAACAAGCCCATGAGTAGCTTCCGAAGCCAAATGGCCTCACATGATGCCAAGTTGGTTGCCATGTATTTAGCCTCTGCAAAGCTCAAAGCAATTGATTTATGCTTCCTATTGAACTAGGAAATAGCCCATGAACCCAAGTTGAAACAACAACCTAATGTGCTCTTCATGTCCGCACTATTGCCTGCCCAATCTGCATTTAAATAACCCACGAGCTTCACTCCATCCCCTGGATATAGCTCAATCCAAACTCAATTGTCCCACGCAAATATCTCAACACGTGTTTTGTTGCCACCCAGTGTACACTCTTAGGCTCTACCATAAATTGACTGAGTGTGTTGACGACAAAACACAAATCTAGTCTAGTGTTAACCATATACATAAGAGAGCCAATGAGTTGCCTTTAGAGAGTGGCATCTACTCCCTCTAACTTGGAAGCGTCTATCTTCTTCCAATTAGTAACCATGGGTGTTGCCATAGGCCTACAATCCCGCATGCCAAATCGCTTCAGGATCTCCACAACATATTTTCCTTGTCCAAGGAAAATCTTCCCATCCTTTTGCCACACCTCCAAACCAATAAAATAATGCATCAGACCCAAGTCCTTCATCTCAAACTCAACAACAAGATCTCTCTTGCAATTCACTATGAGATTCTTTGATCCTATCAAAAACAAATCATCCACAAATAATACAAGAATGAGTGGCTCCCCCTTAACCAAGATGTAGTAGAGGTTGGAGTCAGCTTCACTCTTGGTGAAGCCCATCCCAAGCAAATAATTGTCGATCTTGTTGTACCAAGCACGTGGTGCCTGCTTGAGCCCATATAGCGCTCTCCTCAACCTGCAAACATGAGATGCCTTGTTATGCACCTCAAACCCCTCTGATTGCTCTATGTATATCTCCTCCTCTATCACTCCATTAAGAAACGCAGTCTTGACATCCATCTAGTGGATCTGCCATCCCAACTCAACTGCAATGGATATCACAGCCCTGATAGAAGAATATCTCACCATGGGTGCAAATGTCTCACTGAAGTCAATGCTTTCCTTCTATGAGAAGCCCTTAACCACAAAGTGGGCTTTGAACTTGTCCACACTCCCATCAACCGCATGTTCGATCTTATAGATCCACCTAGAGCCAACCACTGATTTCCCCTCTAGCTAAGGCACAACCTCCCACACATCATTCTTCATGATGGGAGAGTACTCCTCCATCATGGCATCTCTCCACACATGCCAATCAAATGCCTCCTAAAAACAGGAAGGCTCGGCCTCTATCAACTTGCTCATAAGAACCATGTAATCGAAAAACCTATGTGGCACCCTACTCATCATGACTGATGCCTGGGGAGCCTCTACCTGCTCTTGAGCCTCTCTCAATGTGCGTTCATCCCACTTCGGCCTCCTCCTACTAGAGGACTCAACCGAAGTAAATTGAGCATCTTGCTCCTCGTTTTGCTCACATTGCACACCCTGCTCACTCTGTTGTTGTTGTTGTTGTTGTTGCCCAACCTATACAAAAGTCTGGGGACATGTAGTCTATAATGGTTGTCTAGCCTCCTACTTAGGAGCACTCTGCTCCTGACTCTGCTCATGACATTGCTTATCAACTGGCATCTATCCACAGGACTAACTGTAAGCCTTGTCCTCCTAAAATCTCACATCCCTCCTAACCATTGTCCTCCTGAGTGCAAGTATGTAGACCTGATAGGGCTTGGAGGTCTCATTGTACCCAACAAGGATGCCCTTCTCTGCAGTAGGCTCGAGCTTGGTACTCCTCTCTGTCGAAACATGGCAATAGACCAAGCACTCAAAGATGCGTATGTGACCAACCTCTAGTCTCTTCCCCGTGAAGGCCTCCTCAGGGGTCATCCTCCCCAATACCTTATGCGGACTCTTGTTCTGCAGATAGACTGCAGTGTTGCATGCCTCAGCCCATAGAAACATGGGCAAGTCTTGATCATGTAGCATTGTGTTTGCTGCCCCAACGATATGTTCTTCCTCTCTAAGACTCCATTCTGATGCAGGTTATACGGCACAGTCAACTCCCTTTTAATCCTAGAATCTACACAAAACTCTTTGAAGCCACTCGAGGTATACTCGCCTCCATTGTCTTATCTAAGCACCTTGATCTTTCTACATGTGTGGTTCTCCACAAGATCTTTGAACTCTTGGAACATGTTGAAGACCTCATCCTTGGTCTTCATAAAATAGATCCAGGTCTTTATGGAATGATTGTCAATGAAGGAAACATAGTAGTTGAACCCTCCAATAGACACTGCTGACATGGGCCCACAGACATTTAAATGGATCAAGTCCAAAATCCCTTTGGACCTATTGTCACTGCCAAGAAAGACTTTCTTGGCGTACTTGCCCAAAGCACACACCGTGTTAGTCAAAACTTAACTATGGAAGCCTAGTCACGACCTCCCTAAGCACCTTGAGTAATCCATGATGTAAATGAGCCATCTGCCTATGCCAAAGCTCCCCCAAATCTCGGTCACTGTTGCTGCTACTAACCAACGCACAGGCTGGTTCAAACTTCTTGTACAGCTTGTCCTTCCTCACTCCCAACACTTTCCCCATGCTAGTGTTGGAGCCCCTTGGATGTATGAGTACTCTTCCATCTCAGAAAGTGACCTCATATCCCTTATCTTTTAAGGCTGCAACAGAAATCGGATTTTTTGTTAAACCAGGAACAAACAAAACATCATTAATTGACAAAAGCTTACCAGACTCCCTCTGAATCCTCACGATTCCTTTGCATGTTGGCATGTACTTGGCATTATCTCCAAGTACAATGTTGAAGTTGGCATTGTACTCCTTCAAGTTGTTGAAGTACTCACGCACCCCTGTCATGTGGCATGAAGCACCACTGTCAATGTACCATGTACCAGCGACCATGTAGGTTCATGTGGCATGAAGCACCACTGTCAATGTACCATGTACCAGCGACCATGTAGGTGGATAGGCATGCTATGAGTGAAAATCCATCTTCAAATCTGGCTGCAAATGCATCCATACCAGTTGTAGTATCCATCTATTTCTTGGGTTTGCCCTTCTTCTTGTTGGGACAATGGCTGGAAATATTCCCAAGCTGATGGCAAGCAAAGCACTTGACTTTGCTGGTGTCAAACATCTTCTTGTTGCCTTGTCTTGAAGAAGTTCCTTCAACTGAACTCTTCTTGCTCTTCCCTTTGCCCTTTGCTGACAAGGCAAGGTTGTCTTCATCTTCAGATTTCTTCTTCTGCTCTCCACATTGAGACCCCTCTTGGATCTCTTCCTGTGTGAAACCATCCCACAGCCTCTCCCAAGTGGGCATCTTCTCTCTACCCACTAAACACTAGACAAATACATCCCATTGTTTGCCAAAACCATTCAAGGCAATACGTACCAGCTCCTCCTCAAGAATGATATCCCCTACCGCTACTAGCTCATCTCTGGCTTGTGTGAGCCTAGTGAGGTAGGAAGTCACACCTTCACCCCCTACCATCTTGGTGGCATGTAACTTGTACCTCAAAGCCATCTTTCGATTTTGGTTGTCACTCTGATACAACTTGGTCAGAGCATCCCACATTTCCTTGGTTGTTTTCTTCTCAGCCAAATGTGGAATAAGATGGCCCTTGACACCATCCAACAAAATCCTTTATGCCTTGGCTTCTTTCACCTCATGGAGGTCCAAGGCAATAGGATTATGGACTGGTATAGGAACTATTGTGTTGACATAAGACCACAGCTTGTTCTCCTTGAGCACAACTGTGATTTTGACCTTCCACTGAAGATAGTTTGAGGCTCCCTCAAGCCTATCCTCATACTTCACGTTGGTAGCCATGAAAACTTTGATTTTGGGCTGCTAGAACCTTCAGAAAATCTGCAGAAAATTGCTAAGACTTGAACCTGTGACCTGTGTGCTAATCAAAGGCACAGCTCTGATACCATGTAAAACTTTTAATACCCAACCAAACTACGATAACCCAGCCAATAGATATTAACCCAAAAATTAAATTCAGCTCAGAAATTTAAATCAAATCTATGCTAAAATTATACTAGCTGAGTATATATGCATGCACAATAGAAATATTAAGACAAACACACACACTAACACAGTAGGTACCTTGAAAACCCTAGTGTGGGGAAAACCAGCTAAGAGGGGAGCTTTATTGAGCTATCAGAGAGAAGTTACAGACATAAATATGAATCAGAATTTTCTTACAGTACACAAAAGATTTTTTCTCAAATCTAGACCAATACAGCCTCTTTCTGCTTTCTGGTATGGCCAGGTATGGCCTCTTCTGATGGTTGAAACAATATGTTGTGTGCAACCCCTAAACCATTGTTGAAACCTATTCTGATTCGACCTTCTTTACTCGGCCAACTCACCCAAAAATCAGATCTTATGAAGCTATTGTTTATGGCCCTGAGAATGGGCTACCTCTGTTGATCAGCACGACCTTTGAATGGCCTCCATTGTCTTCCCTAGCTTTGCTCAGCATACTCCTTCTACAGCTCTTTCCTCCCCTTCTCTCTGCCCAACTCCCTCCCCTCCTCTTCTCTTTCAAAAATGATCGAATGAGAATGCCCAACACCCTCATCCACCCTATACCCCAACCCCCTCAATTGTTGCCTTGGGATTAGTGCCCAACAGGAGCTTCAACAGCCCAGATTGAGCCACCCCTTCTCTGTGGACCCCACTCAGCACTAGGTTGGGTGCCCCACACAACACTAGGCTAAGCACCCCACTCAACAGGGCCCCACACAACACTAACAAAAAAACTTTTGTTGGGTTTCCTAAGTGAGACTTAGGCTGATAGACTTAGCTAATTTAGGTAAGTTTAATGTCCACTCACATGCCTAGAACACATAGGCATGAGCAGACACCTTCTACTGCTACAAAAAATTAACAACATGGCTCCTCTAAAGGCACTCCTTGAAAGTCTATGAAAGGAAAAGTCTCCGCTGGAATTACCTTCAAAGGAAAATACACAAAACATGGAGATCCCACTGGAGAATCGAGATGACTGTAAGACTGAATTGGGTAAGCAACTCTCTCCTCTTTCTTCTGCTAGCCCAAAGAATGACAATTTGTGCTCTGAGTGTTGGGAGGTAGGGTTAAAAGAATTGAACTATGAATAACTTGGTGATTTCCTTCCCAACTTATCTAAGATCAAAGGAACCACACCCACCGCCCTTATTCCCCTTGATGTTTTGGGAGGGCCACCAACTAAGGCTATTGAAACCTCTGAGAAATATCATGGTCTTTCACTTAATGAGGAGACCCACAATGGCTCTCAAACCTCTAAGACTTTTAAATATAATCTCAGGTCTAGATCTAGAGGAGCCCCTATCTTTTCTAGAGGAATAGCAAGAGGATTGGGGACCCTTGAAACAATTGACTCTAAACCCTCCCAAAGAGGTCAAAAATCCCTCATTTCCCTAGCATAGAAGTAAATTAACTCAAAAGTCAAAAGTGGAAGACAATTGTCCTTAATTGGGGCCCTTAGAGAAAATGCCCCCAAGGAAGTTCTCAAATAATTCTTCTCTAACCCTAAACTGTAGAGGAATGGCCAATTCCTCAAAAAATTGGCCCTTAAGAGATCAATTGAAGTTCACACCCATCTATCATCTTCTTGCAAGAGATCATGATAGGTAGGGAGAAGGTTGTTAATGACATGATAAGAATCTTAAAGGGTTGGTATTTTTGCTTTATCAATGCTTTAGGAAGATCTACAAGGAATATCATAGGATGGAAAAAGGATCATTCACTCTATCTAACTCATGGGCTTTCATATTAGGGTTGGGAACTACCTTTTTCTCCATGAACATGGGAAAAGAAATCATTTGTATAAACATTTATGGGCCTTATTTTGACGGGTTGGAATACTAGGAAACATTTTTCAATAGGGACTAGACTAGACAAGGTCTAGTGATCATTGGTGGAGACCTAAATTTCTCCCTGGGAGCTTCTAAGCTCTAGGCACTAGATGCTCAGGTGGATAACCTCTTGTTGAAATTAATGCAGTTGCAAGAGCCATTCTTCGGAGGATAGCTAAGACCCTAATTGAGTTCTAGGGCACTCCTGGGGTTCTTGGTCTGGGACCAAGCAGTTAAAGCCATGGCAAAAGACCCTAGTGAGGGCCCCCAGTATAATATTGGTGTTCTTGGTCAAGGACCAAGCAGTAAGTCCCTAGATGTGTTCTAGGGCCCCTGGAAGTGTTCCAGGGAATCCTTGCTCGATGCTTGGATTGATCCTTGGATGTGTTCCTTGGTGGTTGATGATATAAGTCCCTAGATGTGTTCTAGGGCCCCCAAATGTGTTCCAAGGAATCCTTGCTCGATGCTTGGATTGATCCTTGGATGTGTTCCTTGGTGGTTGATGATATAAGTCCCTAGATGTGTTCTAGGGCCCCTGGATGTGTTCGAGGGAATCCTTGCTTAGCGCTTGGGTTGATCCTTGGTTTTGTACCTTGGTGGATAAGACCCTAGATGTAATCTAGGGCCCCCATATGTGTTCTGGGGTATCCTGGTCTAGGACCAAGTAGGTTCTTGGTTAGGTACCAAGATGTGATGATGTGTGATCTTCTTCTTCTCTCCCGGGATGGTCCATGAGACCTAGGAGCAGCCACGAAGATGGACATGACCACATCATTGATTTTTCCTCTTGTGTTGGGATGATAAAAGCTTATAAATTAATCATGAGACTTATGTGGACAGTTTTCCATTGAAAAAAACCCCTTTGACTTTGTCTTGTTGCCTCCCCTTGCTTGAGCCACATCCCTCTTCTTGTTTAATACGGTGTTGGTCTTTTATAGTCACTTTGACTTGATTGACTTTATAATTAATACTTTTATAATTAAAATATTAATTATTATTTTTATTTTATTTATTTTAATTATTAGGTTTTTAATTAAACCTAAAAGGTAGGGTTAAATTAATTAACCCTAACCCCTTCCTAAACTATAAAAAGAACCTCACCCCTCTCTCATTCTTACACTCTTTGGTTCATCCTGTTGTCGTCCTTATACACACTTGCAAACTTGAGCTAAGTCCGACTCACTTAGTGTGTCCTTGGAGGCACAATGCCTAGGTTCACAGCCCACGTTGTTACTTTGACCGAAACCTTTTCCGTCTAGGCTTACTCCTAGGAAAGCCAAAGGGGGAAGACCTTAGTTACTAGATGTGTTAAAGTTAAGTTCTAGGAGTTAGTTTTAATTTCTTAAGGTAAGAGGGGATCTATTCCTAAGATGCACAAGCAGCCAATGCAAGATGCAAGGGTTAATATGTAAGTCAAGCCTTTTCCTAGGGCAACTAAGACTAGTGCCTAAAGATTGTGCAAGAGGTCAACTAAGTTAAAGGGGTGTTTCGTTACGAGTAGATTACAAGTTACTTACAAGATTACAAAAGAATAAATCAAACCAAAGAATATTAGATACAATTAATTACAAGTAAGATTGCTAAGATGCAAATGATACAAGAGCAAGCTAACCACATTTTACTTATATGTGTGCAGGATACCAAAGATTAAAGCATCAACATCAACAACTCATCACAATTATGAGATCATCATTAATATATCAATATCATCAAGAAGATTTAGAAGATTTAAGCACAAATGTTACTAAGATTGATGAAGATTACCCACACTCTTGATTACTCAACCCACCAAGTGTTTATTAGATTTGGTCCAAGGTTTAGTTATTA
>ML802543.1:0-10642 GCA_009831015.1 Picea engelmannii | reverse complement strand
TGTATAGAAATGACCTATCTAAATATGTTATGCTAGCTGAAAATGAATGTGTATGAACAACAATATAGATGAAGAGTAAAGGGTTAGAGAAGTGGAGTGTATGAGTGCCTCAAGAGACCCTTCTCCTTGAAGGAGTTCCCAATGAAACCCTTGAAGTATTAACCTGCAAAAGTCTTACAGTGATGTGCATACAAGAGATAATATGTTGAAAATGTAAATAAGATGACACTTCAATCCTATCTAACACATCAAGATATATAAACCCACAAGCATATGCATTGATAGATCTACTTAGATAACACTTTACCTAAGATCAAAAGTTGCAATCACCCAAAGAAATCGATACAAGATTACCTCATAAGCATAAGAAGATCAAGCACACGCACTGCTCCTCTAGTTATCCTCCAAAGTTTCTCCTTTATTATTACTCAAGAAAATAGATCTTGGAGAGAAAATACTCCAAAACCCTAAGAGCATAGAATGGAAAAATGGAATGATGGAAAGAGAAAGAGAATGGAAAATCAAGTAGCATAACAATAGCTCAAGATATGGTCTGTTGGGAGTGAGAAATGAGATCTATTTATACTTGGAGAGGCAAACCTACCTCTCTTGGATCTAAGCCAAGTGTCCACCATCAAGCAAATGAGTAGATCTCAAGGCTAGGGTGCACCACCTAGGGTTTGCACAATAGATCTAGGGTGTAGAAAAGAGGAAAAAAGGTTGGGATAAATCCCAGGGTGTGTAGGAGGCATGAGATCCGTGCCAAGGTAAGTGAAGAGTCACAAATAATTTTTTTAAATTATTTTGTGGGGTTTCAAGAAGAGGAAGGGCGCACCTCTTGGGATGAGGTAAAGGAAAAGGAGGGTGAGAGATGAGTGTGGTGAGGTTGGGATCACACAAAGCAATGAGAGAGGTTGTGGGATCCGTGATAGGGTAGGTGAGGAGCCTCCAACAAAATAAAAACGATTTTTCATTGGAGAGCTACAAAGGAGGGGCTTAACTTCCTTGGAAGGCGCTCCACAAGGGTGAAAAACAAGAAAAGGGAAGGAAAGAGTGAGGTGGAGGGAGTGGGGTCACCTCAAGGGGTGACGTGGAGGCTAAAGGGAGTGAAAGCTCAAGAGAGATGGCCACACTCAAGTCACACACTCAATTAAAAAGGAAAAACGTCAATCCCCCTAGGGGGGCGTGACTTTTGAGTGTAGAAGGTGGGTAAGGGGTTAGAATAGGTTGGAAAAGGTTGGGAGGGTTATGTTATGCTTAGGGGGTCTCTCTCTAACCATCATTTCACCTTTTCACATCCTCTAACTCATTATTACAATTTTTACATTTTGCCATGTTTGGACTTAAGCAATTAAAATTGTTGTTTTAGACTGACTAACACTCCGGGTGGACAAACCCATGGCTAAAGTTGTCTGACTAAGCTGAAACTTGGTCCATGGATGTGAGGGGTGCTATTCCATTTCTTTTGAGCACAAATACCCCTATCAAAAGTCCAAGGACCTAGTTTTTACAATTATTGCTCAAAAATAATTAATTAATTAAATAATTAAACCTCCAAACTTAGGGAAATTTAATTAAAAATTAATTAATTTAAAAAAAAACTGACTTAGACTCGACAGAATTCCGCGAAACTTTCTAAGATGTCTTGCATGATCATTTACAATGATTCCCTATAATAGTTACCAAAAGATAAACCCACTAGAACGTTGTTCACCACTTTGGAGGAATTATTGCAAGTGTGGGAAAAACTAAAAGGAAATCAATAAGGCTGAAAAGCCCAACTAATAACCTGAGGATAAAAAACCCTCGGTGAAAGGAACTCTCCCAGTGAACCGATCCCAAGGTAACTGACCTAGACATGACTCATGCAGACCTATTACATTATTAACCCACATAGGGGTGTGGAAATTCCAATTACAAAATAAAGTGTTGGGGCCAAACACTGCCCTGTAGAACCAAAAGTCTTCGACAAAATGGCATCTGATGATGCATCTTCATGGCACATGAGTTGACCACCTGTGTTGGAGAGGCAGTCAACACCTCCTCTAAGCTATATTGGTCTGAAATTCGTTGTAGCTTCTCTTGTATTGATTGGTATTGGGTGCGGCCTCCTCTTTTGGTTCAGTTTCTTCTCTTGTTGGATATGTGGTATGGCCCCTCCTTGAATCTAATGTATATGCTGAGTTTAGGTGCAACCCCCTTTCTCAGATCTGATGTGTATGTTGTATGGGTGTGGCCCCTTTCTCAGATCTGATGTGTATGTTGTGTATGGGTGTGGCCCCTCCTTGGATCCGATGTATATGTTGAGTTTAGGTACAGCCCTACTTGGATCTGATGTGTATGTTGAGTTTTGAGTGTGGCCCTTCCTTGATCTGATTTGTATGTTGATTTGGGTGTGGCTCTTCCTTGGATCTGAGTTTATGGTGAGTTTGGGTTCGGCCCTCCTCTCTTGTTGGGTATTGTCTACTGTCCCCTTTTAGGACAGTCCATCTTCACTCTTTTCACTACCTGTGCCTTTAGTGCCAACAGTATGTTGTTGCTGTCCCTATTTTATGACCTATGCATGCTACCTATCCTACAGCTGGTTGTACCCTATTCAGGGCTTGTTGTGGCAGCCCAAAAACAACTATTTAATTTTGTCTATGACAATAGCAGTACCATACCCTTGGACAGATTTTGGTAAGGCTGTTAGTGGCCTCTTTTCAACTTATAGATTGGACAATGGTGTCCTTACTTCAGCCTTGTACTTAATGGTTGGTATGCTGGTTGGTTTACTGATATTCTCCTAAAGTTCTTCTTGGCAATACTGTTCACAAGATCATGATGAGATCTGCCCCTGAGGGTTTGATCCATGATCATAAAAGCTTTTTCTGAGCATATAGAAAAGAGGACAGCAGTAAGTACCTTAGGTAAATTTGCTCTTTGTTCTTGGCTAAGGTGTTAGAATAAGGAAAGTAACTAGAAAAATACAGTCCTTTTAATTTTTAGTTAGATAGGACAGTAAAGAAAACTTAAATTAAGCTTTATTTTAGACCAGCAATACACCAGAAGATCTGAAGATGAATCTCAATCATAAAACAAATAAGACAAACAGATTTATGAATACATCAAAACAGATCTGAACTTGGTAAGTTAGATCATAACCAACAGATCTATTCTTGACTGAACAATAACTAGATCTAAGCATACAGAAATGTCTCTAGGTAAGAATAAACAGATCTGAACTAGTTAAAGTATTTCAGAACTTCCACAGAAGGTAGATCTAGACTTAGGGAAATATAAGCAATTTCAAAACTGTGTAAAAACAACTTTAGTCAAATCTGAGTTAAAATGAGTAGATCTAGATCTAAGTATTGCAAAACTGTGAATCAGCAGCTTACCTTCTTATTTTCTTATCTCAGCAGCATGAAGAGAGGCATGATACAAATGAGAGATAAGAATCCACTGTAGTATGCTCAGATAAGTCTCAATGAATGGATCTGCCTCTAGGGTCAGATCTCTTATCAAGAGAAGTATAGGACTGATAAAGCACTACACCCTAGTATACCCAAAACCCCACAAACGCTCACACATAAGAGAGGCTGCCAGAAAGGAGGGACGACTGCCTGAAGTGAAGGTCCAATTACCTAGCTAGGGTGCTACAGCCTTCAATAATTCTGATCTAGGGGACGGCAACCTTCAAGGAGGGTTTTGCTGATGCTTAGAAGAAGGCTGGCAGTGACTAACAAGGTAGGCAGCAATAACATCAATTCCAGCAAAGAAATGAACACCCTGAACTCTCACACAGCAGCAAAGAACTCAGGCAAAGACCAGGCAACAAGATGAAGAGAAGGACCTGTCACAAGGAGGGTACACACTACCACAAGGAGGCCGTAAACTTTCTCAAGGGAGCCACAAACTGACACAGGGGAGCCGTTGACTGGTAAGAAGGCCGCTAGCTGTTCCAAGGAGGCCACAGGTCTGTTTCAAGGAGGCCGCAAATCACAAAGAAACAATCTGCCACTTCTATGAGGAGGAGGAAAGGAGAGATCAAGTGAATGAGTGAAGGGGGAGGGGTTCTTATTTATACTTTTGGGTAGAGGTTAGGATAAAAGAAATATTATTAAAAATAATATATTTAACTAATATAAATATTAATTAAATATATTTATAATTTATATTAATTAATATTTCTTATATGAACCCCTAAGTCAAAATACAAACCCCCAAACAAACTCAAGCCCCAAAAACTAAGGGTGGTGGGTTTAGGAGAGGTTTACACATGTCCATATACTTCTCAAGGTGACCAATCAACTTTATCATCACTGCATATGGGATACATCCCTCGTGGTCATGCCCGCCTTCAAAGAGGGTCACGCACCAACAACTACCTGATCAAGGACCAGGTTGCCCCAGAACATATCTAGGGTCTTATCCACCAAGGTACAAAACCAAGGATCAACCCATGCCTTAGACATGGGTACCCTGGAACACGTCCAAGGGCCCTAGACATATCTAGGGACTTAACTGCTTGGTCCCAGACCAAGAACCCCAATCATATACTAGGGGCCCTCTCAAGGGTCTTTACTGCTTGGTCCCAGACCAAGAACCCCAGTCATCTACTAAGGGCCCTCACAAGGGTCTTTTGTGCTTGGTCCCAGACCAAGAACCCCAATCATCTACTGAGGGCCCTCATAAGGGTCTTTTGCACTTGGTCCCAAACCAAGAACCCCACTCATCTACTGGGGGCCCTCACAAGAGTCTTTTGCCATGGCTCTAACTGCTTAGTCCCAGACCAAGAACCCCAGGTGAGTACCGGGGGCCCTAGTCCACAACTAGGGTCCCTAGTCATCCTCTAGGGAGAATGGCTCTTGCAGTTGCATTAAATTCAACATAAGGTAATGTTTAGATCTATTATTTGTTCAAGTTAATGTTTAGAATTGTTTCTTGTTCTTAAAAATGACTAGATCTGTTCAGAATTGTTTTTCTTTAGTTCATGTTTTACTTCAGAAATTTTGAATTGATTGTTGATTCATATCTACTATAGTAAATGAAAGTAAAAGAATATTTCTGATCTAGTTTGTCCTTAATTTTCTAACACCTCTCAAGATTCTTCATAAATAAATTGGAACTAGCAAGGCTCCCAGGCAGTGAGGCTACAAAATTAAACCCAACCTAGAGAAACAAGAGGACAGGGTAAGCCTGAATAGCAAAAATATTGGATCAATTCTTAATCTCGAAAGATTGTCTAGATGAAGTTGTAAGACTACGTCAATGGGTTTCCTCAGGTGGTGAGTATGACCACAATCTTGTGCTCTTGGAGGTGGTCCCAACAAGAGAAACCTCCCAATCCCTTCAAACTAAATGTTGAATGGTTGAAAGATGAAGATTTCCTGAATAAACTAAAAGATACTTGGAAGCCCTTTGATAGTTCTATTGATGAATCAACCCCCATTCAATTTCTTCAAAACCTAAAAAGGGTAAAGAAGATTTCAATTAATTGGTCTATTGAGAAAAAAAGAAGGATGACAATACACTAAGAGAAGCTAAAGAATATTTAGAATCTTGCTATAACAAAGAAGGTTTCCTTACAAAGAATCAAAGGAGGAAATTAAACTCCTAGACGATAAAAAAAAGGCAAATCTTACTTGACAAGGAGAAAGAATTAAGAATTAAGAGCAGAGTTATCTAGTTGTAGGCGGGAAATGAAAATACTAAATTTTTTCAGAGGTATGCAAATAACAGGAAAAACATTTAACTCCATGGCTACAAGCTTCTCTAAAATGGCTACTGACGGAGTAAATTATTTCCAGTCCCTTTTCAAATAAGAATCCAAAGCAACCATAGAAGCAATCATCAAACTGGATAACTTCTTTCCAAGCTTTGTTAACCCTAGAGATAACCACGAATTAATGGCTAAAGTTGAGAAAGAGGAGTTTCAACAAACTCTCGATACCTTCCAAAAAGACAAAAACCCAAGGTTGGACAACCTCCCAATAGAATTCTTCCTAAACTGTTTTGATTTCATTGAAGAGGACCTTGCTTCCAATCCAAGGGTCCAAGCCCTAAATTATTAGCCCTAAATTATTTTTATATCTAATATCCTTGTTTTGATTTTATATCTAGTTATGGATCTAAAAATTTGGGGCTACCATACTCAAAATAGGTAGCTCGAGGAGTTAGAACATTGGACACGCCGCAACAATGGTTTTCCTAGGAAAATATTGGACTACAAGGAGTATGCAAACATATGGGAACGCTATACTCAAAAGCTAAGAAGTTGCTTCATAAATCTAAATGATCAAGAAGATCAACTAATTTGGTCTTTGAATCCTACAGGTAACTTTTAGCACAGACTAAGATACAAGGCCCTAGCTCTTGAGGGTAACAATAATCCCAAACCCTAGTGGTTGAGGCTTTATGGAAATTCAAATGCCCATCCAAATCAAACTCTTTATGTGGTTGTTGTTAAACAACAAGGCCTTGACATGGGACATCCTTCAAAAAAGAAGCTATGAGGGACCAGGTCGATGCTATCTTTGCAAAGATGAATTAGAAATAAACTCTCACCTTATTATGACTTGTTCCTATACTCATGAAGTTACTCTTGGAAGAGGAACTTCATCGAAGAATCCCTCGAGAACTAGTGTATGAACAAAGCCACGAAGAGTTGTAAAGCTTTCCCTCTAACCTTAGCATGGGGAATTTGGCTTGCTCAAAATTCTAAACTCTTTGAGGATAAGGACACCATGCCTTTGAAATGTGTTATCCAAAGTCTGAACATCCTCTCTACATTTTCTCGATAAGGAAGGATGTATCTCAAAACACTCCCTTGAAGAAGTCATACACAAAGACTTACCTTGTGCTTTTTTTGATGGAGCCTCCCAAGGATCCCCCCAAGATGGGGCAGGGGGAATTCTAGATTTATCTCCCACTCATAACATCTCTTCTAAGGCTGGACTGAACAACAATACAAATAACTTCTATGAACTCAAGGCTCTAAAACTAGTCTTAACACTAGCTCAAGAACAAGGCATTTCTCAAATTCAAATTTATGGACTCTGCTTGTGATTCAATTAGCAAAACTTCACTCTGCAACCTCTTTTTCATGACATTCTGCATCTAAAATCAACCTTCTCTCACATCTCTTTTATGCATGTTTATAGGGACAGGAGCAATGAAGCAGACTGGCTATCTAAGGATGGAGTGATGCTGGAAAATGGGATTTGAAAGATCATTGACAACACCCTTGTGCACTCCTTTGAATGTGTCCATGCTCCTTGGTTCTAAATTCTAAGTTTCATATGCTTACTATTGAGATCTCTGATTAGTGTCTCTTTGTGGAAAGACAGAATGAACTCCTTCAAGAAGACTGGTTGAACTCTCTTAATGTATAAAGATGACTATACCTTTTTGGAAATTTCAACAAGAATTGTATATGATGTTTCACTAGTATAGATCCTAGTATAGGTTTACTTGAAAGAAAATTTTGGAACTGCAGGTGATAGTCTTTTGACTAAAGCTACAGGCCTATAAAGGCAATTTTCAAAATCTCTCTCAACATCTACCACTGTAATTTTGTTTTTATAAATAAAATTACTAGATTTTTTCCATGGAAAAAAATTAATAATCTCTCCATGATAATGCAAATTAGAAGCAATAAATGTTAACAAAATTATTAAAGACTAAAAGAAAACCATCTTGTTTATTGGACATTCCATTTGGTCCAAAATGGGTACTAAATGACTTATCCTTTATCTAAAATATCAAGTCAAGATGAATGGAAAAAATTGGCTCTCAAAGAAAAAGGGCAGGTCTATAATGTGCACTCTTTTACAAATTATGTGGTCTCTTTGCTCAAAGGCAGCTAAAAATGTCAAAAGTGAATGTACAGTTGTCACTAGCTAAAACAATGATAGAAAAAGAACTGTACATAGCCACTTTTAAATAGCCTGCTGATATACAAAATAAACTGGCAATAAATCTCAATTTGTAATATGGAAAAAAAATAGGAAAAAGGCAAGTATATCAAACAATAATTGAGGAATGAAGGGCTATTCGTGGGCTCCTTTCATTGCTAACTCTGTCTGGCAGCAATCACTGAACAAAAACTCATTCATTTGTAGGTTCACCCAGCCAATAATTAGTGGTAAGAGACAATCTTACCAAAAGTATAAGAACTGTACACAACCACTTTTAAGTAGCCTGCTGATATACAGAATAAACTGACAATAAATCTCAATTTATAGTATGGCAAAAAATAGGAAAAAGGCAGGGTGTATCAATAATCAAACAATAATTGGTGGTAAGAAGCAATCTTACTGGAAGTATTCATTCAATTTGAAGTTGGCACATGTGTTGGATTTTGCCATTTACTCATTTTGACATTTACTCACACTGGTTTAGAGCTTAATAATGAATATGACCCATTTTGAAGACCTGTTTACTATTAAAATGTAAAAATCAAAAAAGTTATAAAGTTAAAACATGATATTCATCCCAATAATGATTGATACGTATTTAACAACAAAATAGATTAACTTGCGAATGCTTAAAATTATGCTTAAATCATTGGCAATAATGCCAAGGGCATGGAGAAATAGTTTGGACTATGTTTTTATAAGATAGGTTTATAGCTAGTATATATCCATTTCAACTAATTATTATTCAATGGTGATAATGTTCAGGCTGTACATAAGAAACCAAGTATTCCATCATAAAGATACTATGATTGAATGCTGAAAAGTTTTCAAGATTGTTTTCATCAATCCACAAAAAATACCTTCTTTATGTTTATTAATGTAAAGCAATAAAATGCCTGTGCAAGACATCATTTGCACAATCTATAAAAATACCTTCTTTGAGTTTTTTGATGTAAACCAATACACTGATTGTGCCTGCCATCTAGGAGACGAGTCTGTATGCACTCCCAATCAAATAAATTATGCGATAGCAAAGGTAAACAAAAAACAAATAAATCACTCTTCACAAACCTGAGGCTAGAATATAAATATCAGTGATACACTTACCGTTTGAGTGAGCCTCACTTTCTGTGGGTGACTGCCTGTCATTCTTCACAAATTCAACAAACATATACATTTTAAGGATGTGTGCGTGTAAAACTGCACTTAAATTGCCTAAGGTCAAAAGAGCACAAAAGAATACTTACTGTTACTGTTAGCAGTTCGTCCAATCCTTCCATGACTGGGGTGCTAATATTCTCTAGTTCTGTTTAATTCACCAAGTTTGAAGGACCAAACATTTTGTAGAATGCACAGTAAATAGCAGATAAAAAACGAATAAAGACATTAATTGTCCAATTGATTGAGAAGACTCTAAATGTCTCTAGAATATGAAGAAATATCCACCTGCATTCTTCAAAATATCAGATGTAATCTCATTTCCAGTTTGACAAAGAGAGATTACCTGCAGTTCCAAGGAAAGATACTCATCAATAATAAGAGAGATTTTCCATGATAAGATGATTGCATGATTAAATTTCACATTAGCAGATGGTCTGAAGTAAAACCTGCATTGCCAAGACAAACTCCTTGAAGCTAAGAAAGCCCTGACGTTTTGAATCTGCTATGGCCCAAACCTGAGAATTCAACATCCAAATGCAAGGGTCACACATACAAAAGATTTGAAGCATCAAGTCATATTGAACATAAGCCAAACACAGAGAAGAAATCAGGGTTAACGAACAGCATTTGAGCCCAACTTCACTCTATACATGGGTGGAACATGCCTTCCTTATTCTGCTCTCAGCAGTTACACAACTTTGTCCATCTTATTTACCACACTTTTACAACAGTCCACCTATGTTGTGTATGCACCTCTTCTCCGGAAAATATTGGACTTGCAACTCGAAATTGATTATTCCTAAATAAAAGTTAGACCAAACCCCCTTTATTTTATCTCAGTAGTACACAATCTATTGATTCCACAACTTGTATTTACAAACTAGTGGAGAACACAAGAACAACTTTAGCTAATTAAGGCTGTCGCTAATGACCAAGGCAGGGAGGGAGAAACATTGGCTGACAATGTGCATGATTGGCCACCAAAGGTGGAGAAGCCATCACCAAGTACTGGCAGGATCATCAAAGCAAGCCACCTCAGTTCAAGGAAATAAAGCAAGAGTAAGGGAGATAATGCAATTGACTAATTCCATGACAGACCCCTAGAGTAAAAAGTTGTCCAAGAGTAGATGAAATCCCTTCATGATGATCTCACCTTGCAAGAATCCTACTGTTATAGATTATGGGGAGGTGCAATACTCATTGAGGAATCAGATCGATGAGGTTTATGGTATGGAGATTAGGAGATGGACTCAAAGTTCAGATGCCTTTGCTATTGCAAAGTGTCGAGATTTCTCATGTCGACTTTTTGGTTTGAGGCTCTCTTTAGCTTCATCTGGTCTAGCTTTCTGCATTCCCAGTCAGGCTTAGATTGAGAAAGCCAAGGGAATCTCCTAGCATTATTTCCCTAGTAGCCTTCATTCTTGAGGTACCCTATAGGCTATTTGTCTTTTAACTCTGCACAGCCAGCTCTACTGCTTTACATTCTACAAATTTATGTGCATTTAAGAGAAAGCCTCTTAGTTTTTTCTTTTCCATCTTTCTTTGAATGGGGGAGTATTTTCCTAGCTTAAAATTCTACC
>ML802542.1:295407-313408 GCA_009831015.1 Picea engelmannii | reverse complement strand
TTCTTGAATCATTTCTCCTTTCTGCATCTTGGTATTCTTCAATTGAGATCTTAGATTCATCTTTCGGTTGATGTTCTTTCCTTCATATAGTTTTCTTAGAGAGTCAAACATCTCCTTCGGAGTTTTCTTGGATGATACATACGAGATCAGGTGGTCTTTGATTGAATCTGCAATGATTCTTTGGGCCCTGATCGAGTCCTTCTGATGCTTCGCTTTCTCTACGACATCTTCAGTTTCCTCCGCTTCTTCTGTGATGAATTTTTCTAGGTCATTCTCTGCAAGAATCAGACCGATCCTATACTTCCAGGCATGAAAGTTGTCTATGCCTTCTAGTTTCTCAACAAGATTTGTGCTTGCAGACATCTTGTACTTGAGGCTACGAAAAATGACCAAAAATGAAAATGCTTAAAATCAAATTTTGACCTTACGAGGAGGTGTGCTTGGCTGAGGCGAGTAGCCTGGTGCACTTGGATCTGAGAAAATCCAATTTTTACCCCGTCAAATCTGATTTGCGGTTCTCTGGGCTGGTGCTTCTAGTACTTCTGGTACTGGTTTTCTGGTACTTCTGGTACTTTTGTGAAACTAGGGTTTCACTTTGCGGAAGATCCAGCCACTGAAAATGTGCGCTCTAGGTGCCAAATTGATCCTTGGGGGAGGGCGCAGCTTTCTAGGTGGTTAGGGAGCTGAAAATATTCACTTTTGCAAAACCCTAATTTTTGGGTACGGTAACAGTGACGTTTTTCCTCTTGCAAATTGTGTTTCCTTCAGGTTGTCTCTGATACCATGTTAATGTTTATGCCATTATTATAGTTCTTTGCATTTCATTAGATAAGAGTATCAGAAGAATAAGATCACTGAGAAATACACATTCACAAGAGACACAACATTTATCTTGGGAAACCCTCTAGGGGAAGAAAACCCAACAAAAACTTCCTTATCATAAATTGCTAGTACAATGTTCAAGAGATAACTCAAACCAATACAGAGAGTCCTCCCCAAAAGATGCGCCATTCTTCTTCTCCTCTCTCCAACTGGTAATTGCAGCTTGCCTCATAAGAGAATGAGCGAGTTGTATGATAAAGTGAGGTGCTAGGCTCCTATATATACAAGATTGGCACGTGTGAAAGGGTTTTACTGGCAGGGCCGACCTCTCACTCTGGGTAGGTAAACCCACCTTTAATTTAATTCTAGGTCTCAATAATAACTGCTGGGGCCAACTTCTTATTCTGCCTATTATAATTGTCCGATGACCAATCCACAAAAGGGGATTTGGTCCTAATACAATTACCGACATGATTAATCCACAATGGGGATTAATCCTATGAATAAAATAACAATAATAATAAGAATATTCTTTGCAGTTACATTATTTTAACAGTATTTACCTCCATGTGTAAACCTGACAATGATAGAATACTACGGGAAGCAAGAAGAAACCCTAATGAGTTGGCTAATAACCGTAGAAGACTTGTCGGCTCAAAAATATAATTTATATTAGGTTATTAGCCTCCAAGGGAAGAAGTCGGCCAAAAATAATAATATATACTGAATAGACAGATATCCAGAATGAGAAGTCGACCCAGGCAGTTAGCTAGAATTAGTATAAATACAGGAGGCCAATTTTCATTCTGGCAGACAGTCTTAGAATTGCAGAGCAGCACTTGTGCGCACTACAGTTGCCCAGTTTCTGCGCAGGTTTAAAGGAGCGCTGTCATTGCAGCTAGCAGTTACGCTTGGACTATCTCTTGGCTAGGGTTTGGACTATCTGATCAGCTCTTATTGGTGCGCTATCCTTGGGGAAAGGTGCGCTGCCCTTTGTTTGGCTATCTAGCTTAGGGTTTGCTTCCGGAGTGATTCTTTGTCAAGGTTAAGGTTCTCGGAGGGTGGCTTCGGCCTATGGTTGGGTGACAAGGGTATTGTCAATGGTAAAATGAGCACATCCACTTATATTCTAACAGGTTATGGGCCCACCCTCCATCATTCAGTCTAACCGCTGGAAGGAAACATAGCTAGAAGGATACAAAGCTCGTTGAAGAACTATCGCTAGGGTTTCCTAGCAGGAGCAGTCACCAAAGCACTGCCGCTAGGGTTACTAGCATGTGCAGTTGCAGAAACCCTAATCCTCTCGTTGAGGCACCTTAAGTGAAGGGATTGACCTAATCTCCGGACAGATCAGTGTGCCCTAGCCTAGCGCATCTCCTGGTACTCTCAGCAAGCCAAGACGTCAAGTTTGAGTTTGTGGTCAAATCTAGGGTTTGACCAAGTCAAAGAAACCATGACCTATTCTATGAAGTGAGAGAACAAGTTAGACGAAGACTCTAACTTCAGAGCGTGGAAGACAAGGATTGACCTCATCCTTGCCAAGAATAAAGTGCTAAATATCGTGAAAGGAAAGATCGTGGAACCAGTGTTTGAAAAAGGAAAATAGAAGGAACCACAGAACGTTGCAGTTATGGAGAAGTTCAAAGACAGTGACATCAATGCCATGAGTATCATAGTGGAATCTATAAAAGACCACTTGATACCCGACATCTTCCATCTTGACTCATCGAAGAAGATGTACGATGCCTTAACAAACCTCTTCTCAGTCATAAACATTAGACAAGTTATGAGTTTGAAGAATGAGCTCCGTGACATGAAGATGAATGATGATGATAGCATAACATCATTCTTTGTGAGAATCTCTCAGTTAAGAGATCAACTACAAGCTATTGAAGAAATCGTTTCAGAGAAGGAATTGGTGAACATAGTACTCAATGGTCTTCCCAAGACGTGGGATGCATTTTCCGCAAGCATGAACACAAGGAAGGAGTATCCGACATTTGAAGAACTTTGGACTTGCTGTGCTCAAGAAGAATCAAGGATCAGTGCAAAAGAGAAACCCCAAAAAAATTACGATGATCAAGCCTTCATAACAAGATTCAAGAACTCCAGGAACAAAAGGAAGTTTGGTTCAAGGAGGAAGCCAAATCAAGAGAAATACATTTCAGAAGTACAATGCTTCAACTGTTGAAAGTATGGTCACTACAATAATCATTGTCCCGAGCTAAAGAAAAGGAAGGAGAAACACGAAGCATCAATTGCCGAAGAAAAGGAACCTACAAAGAAGGCTAAGCAGGATAGAAGAGACTTCTTCTTCTAAAGGTAACGAAACTCTTCTTATTTCTTGTACATATCTTGTTTGCATCGTCTCTGTACATATCTTGTATATCTATCTCTTGGAAGATAATGTGTTCCAAGAAGAACTATACCTATGGAAGAATAACAAGATAAGGATGGATATCATTAGATAATACACATGAAAGGATGAAATACATCAAACAAATCATGTGAAAGCTATTGCAAGATAAGACAAATCCATCATGAAGAGACTTATGAGAAGCAAAGACAGAAAGAAGTCAGAGAAAGACTTGTAACGTTTTGTAGAAGACAACAAGACGGAAACGTGGACTCTGTTAGACAGAGAGAGCCAATTATATATTGCAGAAGACAATAAGGATGCAGACGGAAGCGTGGACTCTGTTAGACGGAAGGAGCCGATGATATGCACTCATACATGAAGCAAGGATTAGGAGGGAGCTAATCTTATGATCCATTAAAGATGATACAATATATATCCATGGTAGCAGCCATGAAAGACAATACGTGTCCAGTTCAACCTCAGAAGAAGTCTTCTTTGAAGAGAAGCCTTAAAGTATCCCTGGTTGTCCATCCACATCCGTGATCCTATGATGAAAGAAAGAAATGGAATCTTTAGGGCATGGAATCTATAAGAAACTCCATGGACCCAAGAGGTAAATAAAAACATCAGGAATAACATGAAGATTCCAAGAAAGAAAGAGAAGCCAGAACAACCAGTCATTGTATTAAGTATCACAAGATTACCAGCTTGACATGAACTCACTAAAAGCAATCAAGCAGAGGAACTGAAAATTGTGATGAAGAACAGTGTATGAAAGACTTATGAATGAAAGCATTGCAAGATTCAGAACTAGAGGTTCTCCCAGATGGAGGGAGAAGACTACAATGATTGCTCGTTTTGGTAAACCAAACATACCTTTACATGAGTCATTATATCATCCATGGGTTGTAGTGCTACATCAAGATGAATGCAAAGACTGTTCTCCAGAGCAATTGAACAAAGAGCATATGAAGAGCAACCTCAAGACTTTGAGGCATACCAGAAAGAGACTCTTGTATACAGATGGAAGAAGATAACTTGGTGAAGAACCTCTAGTGCACAACAGAAGTGTGGTGAAGATTTTCTAGAACAGAGATATTGTATCAAGATGATTACTCAGTAGATCAGATCTCATGATGACATAAGAAGTACCACATGGATATGTTCCAGTTTTCCAACAATGATATACTCTATTGTACATTAAACCTTCACAGAAAATCAGCGTTCCAGACTAAAGTACATTTGAAATCAAGCATTACATTATCCGTGATGAAGTCCAGAAAGGAGAAAGTGGTTCTCCAATACATATCTCCACAGATGAGCAGATAAGCAGACATTTTGGTAAAGCTTCTATCCAATATGAAAGAGTTTGCATACTCAAGTTTGAGCTCGTGGAGACAACTTCCTTATTGAAAAAGGAAGAGATGACTCCCAGGTTGGGAGGGAGCATTGAAAATATTATTGAAGACATTCATTGAAAAATAGTCTAGATTGGATAGATTCTTTCCTGTTCGGAAAGTGGATTGAGATTTCTAACGGATAGCGATTTCCCATTGTGGTTAACATGGGAAATGGTCCAGATTGCTGATGTATCATAGATAGCGACTTCCCATTGTGGTTAACATGGGGAGTGATCTAGGGCAGTCTCTCTACTTGAGGGTTACTCAAGAAGACTAGCCTGCCTCGCCGGACAACAATTTCTCATTGTGGTTAACATGAGGAATGGTCCGTTTTGGAGGTTGATGCAGGACAATCTTTTCCTCTTGTGGTTAACAGAGGAAATGGTCCGGACAGTCATTCCTTAGTGTTTATACATTCTCTCCAGGGTGCACTTTGATTAGTGTAGGAGGAATGGCCCAGGGTGGGGAATGGTCCAGGCTCAACAATCAGGGACAGACATTCCTTAGGGTTTATACATTCTCTCCAGGGTGCACTTTGATTAGTGTAGGAAGAATGGCCCAGGGTGGGGAATGGTCTAGGTTCAGAAGACAGGACAATTATTTTTCTTTGCTTGATAGTCCAAATATCTCATTGTTC
Source organism: Picea engelmannii (assembly GCA_009831015.1). Lineage (NCBI taxonomy): Eukaryota > Viridiplantae > Streptophyta > Pinopsida > Pinales > Pinaceae > Picea > Picea engelmannii. The sequence continues at coordinate 308,190 of ML802542.1, read as the reverse complement.
TACTCTGAGGGTAGATATTCTTTCAGATCTCACAGATGTGAGTGAAAGATTGGCCCAGATGATTCAGTTTATATCATAACATTGTTTTTGTGCAGGTTGATATCAGATGATTGTTATGAAGACTGTATAACAGTAGATGTATACTACTGTGGTGTATGTGTTACACTGTTCATGACTATATGTTGCTGATCAAGTATTTGTGTGTTACTTGGTGTGGTAGTGTACCACTGGATTGTAGTTATGTACTACTATGGATAGACACAGTTGTGTTTTATTTTGTTCTGATTACCTTGAAGACTATCAACAGTTTATTGGAAATAATTATTAGCCAAATGAATGATGAACATAGATTTTCCAGACAGAAAATGGTTCAGAACATTTACTCTTCTAGATTAGAAGAATGGCTCTTGTATCACTCTATGGAGTGAACATCATGTCTGATTACTCAGATAGAGTATGGTTTCCAGAGATGATGCAGCTGATGATGATGATGGTGCTCATGATCTAGTCATGATCTAGTCTATATAACTATGTTGATGCTACCGGGTGAATGGTATGTTTTGTGCTCAAGACCATTACCTGTAATACCTTCCTAGCTAGGAGGGAGTGTTGATATTATGGTAGCTGCGGAAGGTATTTACCTCCATGTGTAAACCTGACAAGGATAGAATACTCCGGGAAGCAAGAAGAAACCCTAATAAGTTGGCTAATAACCCTAGAAGACTTGTTGGCTCAAGAAGATAATTTATATTAGGTTATTAGCCTCCAAGAGAAGAAGTCGGCCAGAAATAATAATATATACTGAACAAACAGATACCCAGAATGAGAAGTTGGCCCAGACAGTTAGCTAGAATTAGTATAAATACAGGAGGCCAATTCTCATTCTGGCAGGCAGTCTCAGAATTGCAGAGAAACACTTGTGCGCACTGTAGTTGACCAGTTTATGCGCAGGTTTGGAGGAGAGTTGTCGTTGCAGCTGTTGCAGCTAGCAGTTACGCTTGGACTATCTCTTGGCTAGGGTTTGGACTATCTGATCAGCTCTTATTGGTGCGCTATCTTTGGGGAAAGATGCGCTGCCCTTTGTTTGGCTATCTAGCCTAGGGTTTGCTTCTGGAGTGATTCTCTGTCAAGGTTAAGGTGCTCGGAGGGTGGCTTCGGGCTATGGTTGGGTGACAAGGGTATTGTCAATGGTAAAACGAGCACATCCACTTATATTCTAACACCATCCCACTTTCTTTAATGCGTCTAGCAAAATGTTGAATTGAACTAGGTCTTTAACCTAGGGGCATAGTATTAAAATAATGGATGTGCTCATTTTAACCATACACAATATCAATATTGTCACCCAACCATAGGCACACAACCACCTCCAAGCACCTTAACCTTTTCTAGATAGAATGATTTCGGAAATCCACACTAGAACCAACAGATAAACCCTACCTGCAGTAGTAGCACGAGATGGAACCAAAAAACACCATCCAATTGCAGCAACAACACAAGACAAGGAGAGCTCACTTTCTCCAAGGGTAGTGCATAAGAGAGAGAGTCTCCACAACCACAGAACAAGAACAATACTCAACCGCAACAGTTGCAGTTGCACTTCTTTCCCAAATTTGCACCTTCCTTTCTTGCAACTGCAGCTCGAAACTTACGCTATACTTTACTAAGAGAGTGAGTGAAGTGAGTGTGTACAAATGAGCTCAAGCGCCTCCTATTTATAGTGGTTCTTGTCACATGTCTGGGCCGACTTTTCCTTCTAGAAGCTAATACTTTAATATTAATTATTTTACTGAGATGACATGTGTTCTAGGGTTTTTACACATCCATTTAGTATTTCTCTGGCTTTCAGAATATTCTATTCTAGTCAAAGGTTACAGATGGAGGTTAATACCTTCCACAACTACCATAATATCAACACTCCCTCCTAGCTAGGGAGGTATTAATTGTAATGGTATCAAACACATCCATCAATTTCACATGGTGTGGGAAAGGCTCACATAGTCTTGCAGACCATTCTACAGGTAGCATTATCATAGCCACACAGATTATCTCATGATCAGGAAAATCAAGTCACGAGCATCATCATCACTATCAATATCATCTGGTAGCATCATGGCATCAAAATATATCATCGTCTGCATCATCTCTCAAGGCCATACTCCATCTGAGTAATCGCGCACGATGCTCAATAAGTCATGTGCTAGACTTAGCGCACTCAACAGAGTGATATAGGGACCATTCTTCCTATCCTGGTCACTGCTTGATACAAGAAGAATGATTGTCCCAACATATGATGAAAGCCACGCCATGGGCTACAAGGACCATTCTTCCCACTCTGGTCACTATTGTGAACTCAGGAAGAATGACTTTTTTAGACCATTTTCTCCCCTCTGGCCACTACTGTGAACTTAGGGAAAATGTTTGTCCTGTACCAATCTCCCCACTCTGGTCACTACTGTGAACTGAGGGAGACGGACCATTCTACCTGTTTGGGCAAAACCCCATGATAATAGTTGTCCTTGACCATTCTACCTGTCCGGGCAATGCCCCAGGAGAATAGTTGTCCATGGTACATCACCAATCTGTTCTGCTTGGACCATTCTCCACCTGGAGAATGTTTGTCCATCAGCACACTGACTATCCATGATGCCATATATCAACACTCCCTCCCAACCGAGGAAGTCATCTGCTCCTTTTCAACCAAGGGAGGATATCTCCACAAGTCCCAACTTGTCCCTCAAGTATGCAAACTTTATCTTGGACAGAGGTTTTGTCAAAATATCAGTTGTCCGCTCATCGGTGGAGATGTACTGGAGAATCACTTCTCCTTTCTGGATTTTATCACGGATAAAATAGAACTTTATCTCAATGGGCTTCGACCTGTCATGGAACACAAGATTCTTTGAAAGCTTCACAGAACTCTGATTATCAAAATATATCACAGTGGAATGTAGCACCTAATCAATAGTCTAGAAATCAACATACAGAGCCATACTTCTTCCATACAAGCATCACAAGCTGCAATTACTCTGCTTCTGCAGTGCTGAGTGCAACGAACTTTTGTTTCCTTCTAGCCCATGATATCATAACAGAGCCTAAACTGAAACATATACCCGGAGTACTCTTTCTGTCATCTGCACTCCCTTCCCAATCTGAATCAGTAAATCCATGCGGCTATACGTCACTGTTTGAGGAATATCTCAAACCATAATTTAGAGTCCCACGAAGATATCTCAAAATGTGCTTTGCAGCTATCCAATGCTCATGTCTAAGTTCCACCTAGAACTGGCTCAACGTGTTCACAACAAAGCAAATGTCTAGTCGAGTATTAACCAAATATATCAATGAGCCAATCAACTGCCGGTACAGCGACGAGTTTACTAGATCAGAATCAGAGTCTCTCAACTTCCTCAGATCTGTCACCATGGGAGTTGCCTTGGATTTGCAATCCATCATCCCAAACTTTTGAAGGATCTTTACAACATCCGTCCCTTGCCCCAGGAGGATTTCACCCTACTTCTGCCATACTACTAGTCCCAAATAATAATGCATGAAACCAAGATCTTTCATATTGAATTCAGAGGCTAACTCCCTCTTACATTGAATAATGAGAGGCTCTGCACCTGTTAGAAACAAATCATCAACATATAGTAGCAGGATCACAGGTGCATCATTCACAACCTTGTAATAAAGGTTTGGATCAACATAGCTCTTGGAAAATCCAAGTCTCGTCTAGTAACTATCAATTTGTGCTTACCAAGCTCTTGGAGCTTGCAGATTTGTGTAATGTCTTTGAGCACTTGACTGGGTAAAAGGGGTTTTATGCACATGTTTAATAAAATTGATGATTGGATGTGATTGACATCGCTATGATCCCTGTGACTTATGAGCCTATGGAGGGCGTATTTGTTGATGTGCATGATCATACTCGACAGATAGGTACCATATTGGACAACTACACATGGGGAGATGATTAGTTCGAACCTCCATGGGGCTGAAGAACCCACCAGATGGATGTTGAGACTCCAACAGGGGGAAGAGACAGGACAAAGGGGTTTGCACCGAAGAAGAGGAGGACGTTCCACAGAGGCCACCTGGCAGAGCCTTACCTAAGGGGGTTGTGCCCTCTCCACTGGGACGTCGGCCTTGGAAGGCCCATGACGTCACCCAGGATGCCTATGACGTCATCCAACATTATGGACGTTTTGGGGAGGCAGTTATGGCAGTGGTGGCATGTGTGGTAGCTTGGTGAGGCCCAATGAGGGCTAACGTTTTGCTCTAGGAGGCCAATGCTGCCCTAAAAAAGGGCTAACGTCACCCTAGAAAGGGCATGACGTCTTTACTTTTGCTTGATTAGGGTTTAATTTATGACATTTAGTGTAAAACAATATTAATTTGTATTTTGGCCTTGTCGGCCTTTTGGTGACCTAAATTTTAATAAAGATCATTGATACTGTATAAGTAGAGAGCGAAAACTCTCATTTTGATCATCATATTTCACTCACCACTTGGTGAAGTCTGAAATTTTTGACCCTCTTAGGGTTATTGGCTGAAATTGTGGCGCACTTGTTGAAGGAAGGCTTACTATTTTTGGCATTTTTCTTGTTGAAAGGTTTACAACTAGGGTTTGGCTTGATGATACTTGGTGAATGTAAGTGAATTTCTGCAATCTTTCTCTTATTTGAATGGTTATAGTATTTTACTTGCATTTTGTTAATGAAATTGCTGAATTAAACCCTAGGGAATAAGCACATGTTGGTGTCCTTATTTCATGTCCCCACCAGATTATGTCAATTACCCAATTTACCTATTGAAGACATATTTAGGGCCTTGCCTTTGCAACACCCTACCTATGCTCTTCAATCCTATCCGTTTTTACTCTAGTCATTGAGATAAAGGAGGAAAATGCACTAAGGCCTAGGGTTTCTACACCTTAGTGAGCCGTTTTCCCCTAGGGTTTGATTGTTGAAGCCTTGGCTCAACAACACTTCACCGTCAAACTCTCTTGTCTTTAGCCCTACCTATGCTAGTCGTTTTTATGTTATCATTGAGCTAGAGAAGGAGGAAAATGCACTAAGGCCTAGGCTTTCTACACCTTAGTGAGCCATTTTCCCCTAGGGTTTGATTGTTGAAGCCTTGGCTCAACAACACTTCACCATCAAACCCTCTTGTCTCTAGCCCTCCATTATCATTTTGCTTCCTCAACACTTGCCGCTACCTTTGAATCCATTTGCCCTATGAATGCACTGATCTAAGACCTCCCATGCTTGAGTACCTTGATGACAAACTTCAAACAACCAATACCTTGAACAATTGCTAACATCTTCTAACCCTAGCCTAGACTAACCTACTAACCCTATTGTTGCCATTATACTTTTGTTCTATAGTCATACTTTGCAACATTTTATCTTCTTTAAGCAAGTTGAACGATTGGCTAAATGCATGATAGTCTGTGCTTCTAAATGAATGATGATATTACAATATTGATGATAAAACGTTTTTGCTCATTGTGAAGCTTTCTTTAGCATTTATTGGGAAGTGACGTATTGTGACTGTTTCTATTTTACATCATTGATTTGCTTCATCAATATTATCGATCAATTTCTTTATATCAGAAAGTCCTTGATTATATGAAGTACTAACCAACAAGTGATCTTGCACATATATAGTTTTATTGTTGCTTTGTCTCGGGCAGGTACACTTCTAGTTATCATTTATACTTCCGGTTACCTTTATCTTTATTGGATGTTTAGCCGGACTTTCTGATCGGTGGTGACTTGTGAGGGGGAAAACTTTTACTTAGCCATAAGCCTTTGCCTTCTCAAAACCCAGGTCACCGTGGATGTCTCCCCTGGGCCTAGCACCCTAAACAGAAAGAGCTATCCTATCGAGGTGACAATGGTAGGATAGTCTCAGTTTCACCAGTTTGCCTTTCTTTCACCTATCCTTTACTACCAAGTACAAACTATGCGATAACATGTTGGCGCCGCTGCCAGGGAACACTGAGTCAATTCTCCTCAAAGACGACACACTTTTCGGTAATCCTTTCCTCAAGAGTCCTTATCTTACAAATCTTACCTGGCGACTCCACTAAGGGTGATTCCCTTATTTCTTTGATAATTTCAAGAAAATTATCTCGCGACTCCACTGATGATGAAGCCAACCATGACTTCTCAATGGGACCTGAGAATTTTTAAACCCCTAGACATGAGTGAAATCCCGGGATACCCTCGACAAATGCCCCCGAAGTACGAAAGGTGGCTCCCTAGATTCATTGGTAGTGATGGGGAAAGAGCTGACCATCATATGGTTGATTTTTGGTCTTTCTTTCAACTCCACTCCGTCAGTGATGATGTCGAAGATTTGGTGATGAAACTTTTCTCTGCCACTCTTCACGGGAATGCTAGAAAATGGTATGACAATCTCCTCGATGCTAGCATCACAACTATGGGACAATTGGAAGAAACCTTTCTCAAAAAATGGGGTATTCAGTTAGAAGATATCTTAGTATTACTAAAAAGACTTGAGGATATAAAGCAAACTGAGAATGAAACTCTCAGAGACTTCCAGGGTAGGTTTGAGGACACACTATATCAGATTCCTAAAAGCCATCATCCTGAAGACAAGTACATTGTCCATCTCTATACCCATGCACTTTTGGTGCATCTAGGTTTTCCCCTCACTAAAAGGGGCCCAAGGACGCTCGATGAAGCTCATAGCATGGCTGCAAGAATTGAGTAAAACATATCCTTATTCGAGATAAGATATCTCTTTACCTCAGGTACTCTTAGTATGGAGAGTTTGGTTGCCCTTGAGAACTTCATTGTTGATTTCCAAGAAGAAGGGGAACAAACCATAGATCAACATAGGACTACTAAAAACACAATTGAGAGTTGGAACTAGAAGAAAATGATGAAGTGTTAATATGCCCTCCTCCTGACGAAGCCATCCATGAACCTTTCCTCCCTACACAACAACGAGACGATGAGGTTAGTTGCTCTCCTTTTCAGAATTTTGATGATACCTTGTTCCAAGATTCAGAGAGTGAAGGAGAAGTGGAATCCTCGGACGAAGTAGATCTTCCTTGCTGTACAATTGAAGATGAAAGGGCAATTCTTGAGGATGAAACAATGATGCATGTTGAAGACACCCAAGTCCTCAAAGCTCCTGCACAAGAAGAAACAATAAGTTACCGTCCTCTCTAAGATTTTGATGATTCTCTACTTTATGATTTGGGAAATGAGGAGGAGAGAGATGAGCCCTTGAATATTTTGAATCCTTCATGTTATGACACAGATAGTGACATAGTTGATATTGATGAGTTCATACATGTTGGAAGATGTAAATGGGATGTAGTTGGTTATGATATAGACCTCATTTTTGACATTGAGAATTGTTTCCAAGTGTTGCCTTTGCAGTTATCACAATAGTTTACTCTTGATTTTGACCAGTGGCAACAAGGAGATGATATATTTACCCATACTTTTCAAACACCCAAGGATGACCTAGTACCATGTTTTACTGATAATTTTCGGTCTTGTTATCCCCACTTTTCAGGGATAACTAGGAGATGATGTCTCGAGGTCCACAGGTCCTAGACATGGAGTACCGAGAGCAGTATTGACCCGAGCATGGCCCTGGAGGGCCCGCCTTTTTTTATTCCATCGTCTTTATCCTGTCAGCAGCGACAGCATCCATCACCATCGATTTGGTCCTGTATCAAAAGAGGTTCTTGCTTCATGAGGTAATTAGTGCAGGTATCATGGTATGTGTCGCATTTGATCGTTAAAACCTTTAAATATATGCATCTGATCCCTTTTATTTCTAATGACTGCTTGGATCTTACATTTGCCCACTTAATCATGTTTGGGGGGATTGACAGGGTGCCCTAGCAAACCTGTATCTGTAGGTTTTGGTTTGCCACTGAGAGATTTCTGAAAAGCCATTGTCCGCTCCCATCATAGCACCACTTCTTCATCCTACTTTCCACTCACTTATCCCATTCCCCTTGTTCGGGCATTGGGTTGACCTATTTTCAGGACTGCACCTTACCTCGTGGGAAGAAGGGGCTAAAGGCCCAGAAGGTAAAAGCAAGCTGGTAAAAGATAAAAGCCTAAGAATAAAACCTCAAGATGCTTCGCCCAAGGATCCCCGAGAAAGCAATAAAAGGCTTCTCAGCTAGAAACAAGAGGGACTTGGAAAAATAATCAAACAAGACCTAGTCAGAGGATAGGGGGTCTCATCACAAGCCAGCCTATTAGGACCATGGGTACCTAGCAGTATGACATTGCCACCAGCTGGTTACCACGCCAGGGCAGTGACTCTTGGTTGCATGGCCAAGGGAAAGGGGGTCTCATCACGAGCCAACCTTCTCATCTTTGTGAAAGTATTTGTGGGTAACACTGTCAGCTCTGGTCACCATGCCAAGGTAGTGTCCCCTGATTAGCTCTTGAATAAAAAAAAAGCAAAAAAAGAATAAGAGAATAAAAAGAATAAAGGCAAGAATGGGCTTGGAAAAAATGCATTCGTGACAGGTACAACTAGCCTTCTACAAAGGCACACATAGGTAACACTTTTTGCATCCTTGGCCTTCACTGCACCCACATGCTTGGACATCCCCTGACCACATCACCCACTTATATGGCTTGGTTGAGGTCTTTCCGAGAACTTTCCTTTTCCCGTGGACACTAGCCCAATAGGATGCCTTGTCCTTTTCTCCAGACTTGTATTGCAGGCTTGTGTAACGTCTTTGAGCTATTAACTGATGTATTAGGGATTTTATGCATATGTTTAATAATATTGATGATGAGATGTGATTGAAATTGCTCTGATCCCTGTGACTGATGAGCCCATGGAGGGCGTAGCCTTTGATGTGCAGGACCATGCCCGACAGACAGGTACCATTTGGATCGGTACACATGGAGAGATGATCAGTTCGGACCTCCATGGGGCTGAAGAGCCCACCAGATGGATGCTGAGACCCCATCAGGGGGCAGAGACAGGACATAGGTTGATTAGAGACTTTGCACCAGAGAAGAAGAGGACGTTCCACTAGAGGCACCCCGACACAGTTGGACCTAGGGGGATTTACCCATTTTCAATGGGACGTTGGCTCTAGATGGCCTAGGACGTCGCCAAGAGGCTTATGACGTCATCATGAGTGTGTTGGCAGATGGACAAGGTAGTTAGCACGTGTGGCAGCTTGGAGGAGCCTAAAAAGGGCTGACATCTTGCTTCAGGAGGCTGCACTTGCCCTAGTAGGGGCTAACGTCACCCTAGAAAGGGGTGACGTCTCACCTTTTTTCTTGATTAGGGTTTAGATTTGACAATTTAATGTAAAAATAGTATGATTTGATATTATGGCCTTGTCGGCCTTTTTACCTGACCTAAAATGTAAAATTAGGTCAAGGTTTTGTATAAATGAGGGATTTTGACTCTCATTTTTTGGACACAACTTTCTCACTCATTAGTGAGGTCTGAAATTGGCGCCCTCTCTTGGGTATTTGGATGGATTAAGTGATGCACACTTGTTGAAGGAAGTGATTTTTGGCATTTATGGTCTTTGTCTTGAAGGAAGGTGTTACAACTAGGGTTTCCATGGTTATTTCTTGGTGAATTGTAAGTATTTTTCTGCAAAACTTCTTGAATGAATGGTTGTATTTTAATTTCTTGCATGTATTTATGATTTTTCTGAATCAAAACTCTAGGTGACAAGCACACAAGTAGGTCCTTGTCTCATGTCCCCTGATAGAGAAACTTTCAACCATTGAAAAAGGAAGAAAGAGCCTAGCCATAGCTACACTCCTATTTCTTCTTCCTCTTTGCTAGCCGTACCAATTGAAAGCCAAGAAGAGTGAGACGTACCTGGCCTAGGTCTACTACACTAGGGTCGTACTCTTTCTAGGGTTTGCTGAAAGGCCTTGCTGTAGAAACACCTCACCTCATCAAACCCTCTTGTTTTGGTTATATTTTTATTCTTGAGCTAGCCGTTTTGCCGGGAAGGAGGAGAGAGCACGAGGGCTTGCTTTAGCAACACCAGAGTGAGCCTCTCTCCCCTAGGGTTTTGATTTTGAGGCCTTGCCTTTGCAACACCTCAAAACTCTTCCCTCTAGTCCTTGAAATCTTGCATCCTTCAACCTTTGCGCGCTCCACTTATGACTCCATTAAACCCTAAGGCACTGATCTGAAAGTCCTCTAACGTTGAAGTGAAGCTGATCAAACAACTCTCTAAATTATTCGAATTTCAAACCCTAACCTACTAACCCTAAGTTGCTGACGTCATCATTGGATATTTCATCTTTATTGCAGCAACGTTTTACTTTATGAGTAATTGAATGGTGGTTTAAAGCATTTGTTAAATGAAGTGTTGATTGGTTACATTGAATGCCACATCGTTCCAATATTTATTGGTGAAGTGTTATATTTTTCATTTGCTATTGATAACCATTGACTTCGTTAACATTTATTGCTAATTGCTTATATATATTTATCAGATAGTCTTATGAAGTACTAACCCATTGAAATATAGCTTGCATATATCTGTTTGCTTTTGTCTTGTTCCAGGCGGGTGTTCTTCATTGGGGATTTACTTTATTATGGGCTGTTTAGCCGGGACTTTCTGTTTGGGTGGTGACTTGTGAAGGGGGAAAACCTTATCTTGGTCTTATTAGCCTTTTGCCTCTTCAAAACCACAGGTCACCGGGGCCGTCTCCCCTGGGCCTAACCTCCCTAAAGAGAAAGAACCTCCCCATCGTGGTGACATTGGGTGGGATAGGTTCCTGTTATGCCAATTTGGCCTTCAATCTTATAGCCTTTTCCTAGCTACAAACTGTGCGATAACAGGTCTTACCTTGAGGGTTTTGATGAGTACTCCTCTGATCACTTGGATTCATTCCATGAAGATGATTATCAACCACCGTTGTGCTCAGGTCTTGATAGGAGTAAGGACATTGTTTGCTTGAAGAAGGATCCTTGTGACAACTTTCCCCAACCTCCGCTGATTACTTTACTTTGTTGTGTCTCTAGAGGTGTAGTTGGGAAATATGTCTTTGATATTGAGTTTCCTCTGGGGCAAACCCTAGAGTCAAAGGGTTGGTTCAATACTACAAGTTTAAGTCTGTCATCTCAGTTTTTCAACTTTCCCTTGAAAGTTTGTCAGTCATCTTCTAGATCCTTGTCAATCCCTTTCAGGACTTCAGATTATGAGGATTTCCTAGCTAGCCAACTTTCAGACCTTATGAGTCAGTTTTCTGAACCTTTGACCTTTCACGATCCCTTTTGGAAGTGGATTGAGCACTTTCCTCAGAGATTGACTTGACATGATTTTATCCCTCCCACCCACCTCCATGAGTTAGACCTTATGATTTCTGATGATACTAAATATTCTCTAACCCATGTTATTTTTGTGCTTAACTTATCACTGTTTTGGTTTATGATGAAGCACAAAGGCAAGTATTGTGGGACATTGCTGGATTGGTTTCATTGGTTGTTTGACTACACCTAACATCCGGCCAATAGGTAAGTACAGGTAAGTAGGTAGGCATTTGCATTCATTGTATATACCATTTGCATTTCATACTAGAGTAGTTTGCTTTCAGTTTTATATATGTGAGTTGGGGGTGATATCACCACCCCAAATGATTACTAATAGTTTCTATTGAGATCACGCAGGTTACAGGTTATGCCAGAGGTGCTGAGGTTCTCATGCGCTCTACGGTCAGCACATGTCTCCGAGTTGGAGCTAGATGTTATCCCCCATTTTAGGGATAACTGAGGAGATCATGTTTGGAGCCCCACAGGTCCTAGACATGGAGTATCGAGAGCCAGATCGACTTGAGCATGGCCCTGGAGGGCCCATATTTTCTTCCTTTCAGCGCCTCCGCTTTGTCAACAACAACAACATCCATCACCTCGGCTTAGTCCTGTAGCATAGATGGATCTTGCTTCATTAGTTAATGAGTCAGGGTATCATGGTATGTGTCACTCTGATCCTCAAAACCTTTGAACATGTGCATTTAGTTCTTTTTGTTTCTAACGGGTTCTTGGATCTTATAATTATCCACTTGACCATGTCTGGGGGGAATGACAGGATTCCCTAGTAAGCTTGTGCCCATAGGTTTTGAGTTTCCACTAGGGAGATTTCTGAAGAGTTATCGTCTGCTCCCGTCATACTTACCACTTTCCATCTTACTTTCCCGCTCATCCATCCCATTACATTGGTTCGGGCTTTGGGTTGGCCAATCATTACATTGGTCTTGAAGCAACAATGGGTCTTGCTCCATGAGGTAATGAGTCCGAGTATCATGCTACGTGGCACTCTGATTCTTAAAACATTTGAATATGTGCATTTAATTCTCATTTGCTTCATGATGTGTGCTTGGATTTTATGCTTTTTGACTTTTCCATACCTGTGTGATGTCCCATCCCCAAGATTAGGCCAGCAGGGAGTGACTTAGTAGTCTATACGTTCCCGTAGACTATAGTCAGGCACAAACAGGGAACCAGATGGAGAAATAAGGAGGAATTAAGGCTAAACGATAAATTAAACCTAATTACTTAGGGAAAATCACTTAAGCCTAAGTCAACGAAGAATTAGAACGAAAAGGTGATAAGGGGGGGGCGACTTAATGGAAAAATATTCCACTTAGGAGGAAGGGCGCCTAGGTTAAGTGATGTCAACGGAGAATTAGGTCGGGAAAGGTATATAGAGAGGAATTTGACCTAATTCCTCATTATGCATGATTATGATTTGATGTTGAGAGCTTCCAGAGGAGGAAGAGAGCC
>ML802542.1:267834-286887 GCA_009831015.1 Picea engelmannii | reverse complement strand
GGCTTCGCTAGGAGTTGGCCTAGACGGAGGAGTTGAGGATTAGGTGACAGCACCTTAACTCTCACTTGCCCCCAAGGACACACCGAGTGGATTGAAGATTTCTTCCACGTCTCCCAAAGGTGTGTATAAGGCGGCAACATGTTTTATTCATGGTATTTAAGTAATGCTCTATTAAAATGGTAACAAGTTGCATGTTATCTTGTTTCGTTGGATAATTTTTGCTAGGAACCGTAGAGAAGTATTGTAATTGGTCATCCGCTTCCCTTATTTTATTCATCTTAAATTTGTTGAAGCATACAAGGTCAAGATTAGGGATTGTGAGTGGACATCCCCTTGACCTTGTTTTTGAGGTTAAAATCTAGGGTTTGACCTAGTTCCACTTCATCATTTTCTAGACGCTAGAGGATTTCGACGAGACCTAGGGTTTATAAGTGGATAAACTCTAGGGTTTGTTTCCTAGAAGGTTTGACCTCGACTTATGATTGGATAAACCTAGGGTTTAATATTCAAATCTTCTTTACCTTTAGCATCCCCTTCAAGTTGTTGCATGACTCCATATGCCCAAGGACTTAAAGAAGGCACTAATCATTTTATTGCTACAAGTGATAATAATCCCTAGTTTAGCTTCTTTCTCTCAACGCTTTATGTTAGTTTAGGGTCTTTGCATTTGCATCTTCATCGACTATCATTCCTAGTCTAACATCTTGCATTTACTATTTGGAATCATCTCTAACATAGTCATTGCTACAATAATTGCATTTTCAACCAATGGGCCTTATCATATTGCAATCAATTAACATAGTTTCATGCTCTTTCTCTCATGCAATCGTTGGTTAATGGTCTATAACTCTTTTACTTGGTATTTGGCATATTTTCCATAGTTTTTTTGTTGATTTTAGAGCCGACTTATTGTTGTTGTTATAAACTTGTTACATGCTCAAGTATCTTATCTATAATTCAAGTTTATTTACAACTTTTTTTCTTTTCTTTTGATAACTAGTGTTTTGGGGCATTTAATTTACTTTCTAAGCTTAATAAAACTCATGGATTGTCTCACTAACACCCCTCACACACGCATAATCAACTTGCCTTGTCTAATTTACCATAACCTTGCCCATAACATTGACCTAGCTAAATCAAGCATCCAAGATAGGGGGTCGTAGGCTTTCCTTAGCTTTCTATAGGAAATCTTGAGGTTGCTAGGGAAGCGTCCCTTGTGTTGGATCTTCTATCCTTCACTAAAATGGGGGAAGTACTTGCTTAGGTGATAGTGGCAATTACTTCCATGTGTTGCACTAGTTTAGCATCTTGTGAAGGCTTTGTACAAGTGCTAGATTTTGTGATAACATTTTAGCGTTGTTGTTGGGGTATAATGTCCCCCACCTCTTGATGAAGAGGTTATGAGAGACTTAGTAGTCTAGTTGTCCCCACTAGACTATAGTCTCATGCATCAGCGGGACAAAGACAACCCAAAGCCATTACCTAAGCACAATGTTATAATATTAAGTTGATTTTGGGGGAAAAAGGTAACTAAAGGAAAGAAAAGAACATGTGAGGAAAAGCTAGGAGTTAACCCTAGGGGTTGACTAACTCAATAGAGAAATAGATCTTGAGTATAAAAGAAGGGGAGGGTGCACTTCTCACTCATTCTGGATTATTATTACATTTTGCATTTGGGCTCTTGAGCACAAAGGAGTTTTGAGGGTTTTGAGATTACAAACCCTAGAGATCAACTCGGTGGTGAAAGATCCCACCTCTCTTGGCCCAAGATTGGTCTCGGGGGTGAAATACTCCTCCCACACCATTCTACAACAACTACAGGTACCATCTATCAGCCAAGGAAGGAACAATGCACAACCTAGGGGGTTTCCAGCAAGGGGGGCGCACCATTGGGAGAAGGAGAGTTCGATCCAGGCAGTAGAGGAGGATTTTGGGCATTTGGACTTCTGGGTTTTCTCTGTAGGGTCTCAGTCATCATTTCTAGACTAGTTTGGGAGATGCTTACTTGCCATATGATTTATTAGAGCTTGGCACGAGTTGGAGAGAAGGAGGGCGCACTGCAGAAAGGTGTTTCATCAGTTTGGAGGAGCATATCTTCATTATTCAGTTGGAGACTTCATCAGGGGGGTTATCTTTCCTTGATCTACACTTCCAACCAATTTCATAGCATTTGGAGGTTCCTAGCAGTGAGGCCGAAATATTGGGTCTCTTCAGTCATCTAGGAGGGCGCAACCCAGTTTGGGGTTTCAGCTATAGGAGGAGCAGATCTCTGTCATTCATCCTGAGACTTCAGGAGGGGGTTTGTCTTGCCCCAATCTACCATTCCAACTAGTTTCAAACTATTTGGAGGCCTCCGACAGCAGGGCCAAAATATTGAGTATATCCAGCCATCCAGAAGGGTGCAACTCAACTAGGGGGGTTTGGATATGATCCCTAGAAGGAGAGAAATCAGTCTTTTTCTTTACATCAACTTATTATCTTACCTTTGGAGGCTTATATCTTCAGTCTTGAGCATTTTGTAGCAGCTATTATTCCAGTGGGATATTCTTATTGGTATTCTTCCAGATCTGCATATATGTTGTATCAAGATCTCTATATTATCTAAATAAAGGTCAGATATGAGTTATTTGGTTCCATATTGGTATTTCTTGTTGTATCTTGTCTTTCCTTAAGCTATATCTTCAAATCCATATCTACATGCTTTGATCTCATAAACATAAACCCTAATGCGCAACTTCATGAGTAAACCTGCAAGCACACAACTAGACAACAGTAAACAATGAACAGTTAGTGTTTCCATCGAAAAAATTGGTTTGGGAACATTACATGGGGATAATTGAGTCATTTTGTGATAACATGTTGTATCTATGTCGTGAAAGTCACCTAAGACTTGCATCTGGCCTCATTTGCACACACTTGGGGGATTTGAACACTGGTCTCTGCGCTAAGACAAACCCGATCACTTCTCTGCTTGCTGCTAGACTACATTCTCATGGGAAAATGCTGCTTTATTTTTTCCTAGTTTGAAGAAAATCTCCTTTCAGTTTCTTGTATGATAGATTTTACATTTGAAGGATAACAATTCACTATCAATGATTGCAGTCTAGGAAGTTTGAGGACTTTTCCTAGAGGTGTGTGAGATGGTGGCCTTTATAGGTTGCTTACTATTCCTATGGGGCTTGTACATGCCAACAAGAAGTTGGGGGAGCCTTCTAGTTTTGAGGAGGCATACACAAAACATGTATGGAAAATGTCCAATCGGATAGACATTGGTCTTGGTAGTTCACCATCCATTTATTTCTAAAGATCATTAACTTATTTTCTAGGCCAGTCCAACTCCCAAGCTAACCAGGTACACAAACAGGTATGGGTACGGATACTGGTTCAGGTATAGTTACAGGAAGGTATGGAGGTCAGCTGACTGAGTGAGTGAATGATCATGGAATGATTGCATGAATGATGGGAAAATGAACTAAGTCCAAACTATATGTATGCATGTTCCCAACTTGACACTTGTCATGTTGTGAGCTACTTTGGCCCACTTGTCCCCATCCTTAGAACTTAGGATAAAATAATTATCCATACTTTATAGTTTAAGGAATATTAATATAATATTCCTTTTTGGCTTAAGCTCCCTAGCTTAGCCATTTTTTTTTAACTTTTAGCCCCCCCCTTTCCCCAACTAGTGGAGTTTAGTCCCCCATACTCTTTTATTGTGGTTGGTCTGCACGCAACAATGTATTTTATATTAATGATGAGACATATACAATAATAGGCTCACTGGATTTCAACATCTAGGCCCTCTGTCCTAATCATCACATAAGCCTTTTGGTTTATAATAAACTGGATCACCAGCCTATAAAACACAACATATACACAAAGGCTCCCTGTCCTCAAAATCGCGCGCACTTAAGTTTGTTGCACGCGGTATCCTGGAATGTGCACACTTCATCATTTTACTACGTAGTACATGTGCGCACTATGCCATGGAAGGTGCATACAAAAATGATATCAAACAACTCACCAGCTTAAGTACATTTGCATTTACATTTACAATTGGGTTCGGCCTAGGGGTATTACACGTTTGGCATGTGAAGGCTAGTCAAGGTCCTCCAAGGTGTCTTCTAGGCCTCCAAAGGCAAGTCATCCTGATCTGGCATGTGGGTCCTTGGCATCCAACCTGTGAGATTCTAGCTCATGGAAGCCCAATCTAGGCTTGTTCCTCCAAAACTGTCCACCAAACAAGATCCTGCAAAACAAAAGTGTGCGCCCTCCAAGGATCTGAAGTCAAAATATCATGGAAAGTGAAAACCACAGCTAATAAACAAGGCACCTAAACATGTGCAGCAAAATTACCTCATCAAATTAAACAAGTGCTCAAAAACCCTATACAATTGACCAAGTTTAGGTATGGGAGGGGTGTCATAAAAGTCCTATTGGGTAGACCAAAACCCTCAAGTAGTGGATTCTCCCAAAGATGCCCCTTCAAGGTCATATAGTGGATGAAGAGGTGGATAGGGGGTTAAACTTCATCTGTCGATGAGTTTCATGACATACAAGAGCTCATATTATTTCACTTATGGGTGCCTTTGTAAGGGGTGCATTGCACCTTCTTCTTCAATGCAACCTTTTTTCAAGCCCATCTATTTCCATTTATTAATTAATTAATGATCCAAACATGTGTGCACTCCCAATAGTGAATCAATTAGCTTGGGGGGCAGTGACACAGTGTCACTTGAAAGAAGAGGTCCACAAAGTGCCATAGGGGTAACCATCAAAGCGTTGTAATGCACTAGTGTTAGTCTTTCATTCAAGTGGGATATTTCATGCAGTATACAATGTGCCTTTGATGTAACTAGTCACTCTTGCTCAAAACCATAGAACATGGAGTCACTTACTCAACATGTTACACTTCTTTCATGAATTTTTCTCATGGCCGATATTGCCTCTATCTCTGACAGTAATTCCATCGGAGATATCTTTCCAAACAACAACGACCCTCTAGATTTTCTTCATTTCATGCAACCTACTTTTTCTCTCTTTTAGAGTAATTTGAATCTACTATCCTATTCTTCTTGCAACTCCTTTATCTTATCTTCTAAGAAACCATCTTTCTTTGACATTTTGTTCTTTATCTTTTGCATGTTTCTTTGTCTTATAAATTTTTCATTCTTCCACTATTTTCTTCTCCTCATGAAGTTGTAACTAACTCTGATATTCTGGAAATCTCTCATCCCAAAGCTAAAGAGATAAAACTAGCTATGACACCACTTGATGTAGGTGGATATACCTCCCTTGCCATATTAGAGTAATTCATAGTGGAATTCAAATCTTTGGTACAAGGTTGGGCAATGTAAACTCTTAGAACAAATGTCGTGGAACAAAGCTTACAACCACATAATGCTACAACTATAGAAGCTATACATACACATCAAGAATTCCTTTTGTAGTAGAATAAGAGGAAGCTACATAGTCAAAGGCTACTCACATATGCACCCAACATGAACTTCACTATACCTATTATTCTCTTTAACGATATTAATCTTCTCACAAGCCATCTCCACAGTAGAAACTTGGGCATAGCTTATCCTATAATCAACAATCTACAAGACAATATATTTCAATGGAAACCTATTTGTTATGGCCCCATAGTAGTAGCCAAGCTGATGATCCTACACAATATGTTAATAAAATTGTACCATTCTTACAGGAAATTGCAGTTTCAATGCACAAGTCTGTTCAACTCTCATACTTAGAAGCATCTTCTTCTATGACTTCTATATTCATACAGTTAACCTTAAATAATTCAAAGGTATGGTAAACTACTTACATATAACCGTCAACAAATAAGAGAAACATATCAGGCCAAATATTGCTCATTCCAATTCATAAGGTCATTGACCACACACTCATACTCAAACATAATATGCAAGGAAAAATTCCTACTCAAATTATTAATACAATCAATTACTCATATACATGTTACAATATTGACACAACAATGGTATTTCATAATTCATCTTTATTACCAAAACAATTCACTACTAGGCCATAAGCCATTGTAGCTTGTTTCAAAGCTCTCCCTTCTTTATTCGTATGGAAACCTCTCTCCATTATATGGGCCAACTTGTTCAACTCTTTAATATTCATACTATCAAGAGTTGTCTAACGCATTCTTATTTCTTTTATTTATTCACCTTACATATGCCAACATGGCTTTCTTTAGCTACCATTGTTAATGTCATATCTTTTGTGTCTTTTCATTTCTCTAGCTTGAGATTATCTGCCCTTCTCGAGCGATTCCCTTTTAGTATCACGCCCTTTCATTTCTTCAAATTGAACTTTTAATTAGGGTAAACAACTAAACATACTTCATCTATACTCAATCTCCACAAATACATGCCAATCTTCGTCTTTGAACCTGATCCATAACACAAAGTTCCAACACTGATAATTTGCTTCTGCAATGACTGGGAATTCGATAGCACATAGTTCCAGTGCCCATATCTTACTTCTACAACAAGATTTCTCAGCTCGTGTGGTGTTCTACTGGATAGAAATCTTCACTTTTGGCTGTTTGCATGTTGTCATTCATGCAGTCTTATATTTCCATACCTTCTCTTGTCCATTAAGATTCCACGAATTATGTTTACGAATTATGTTTTCTTGAACTCTATCTCAACTTGGACAAGCCCATCTCGCCTCTACCTGCAATCATCGATATCTTCAAGCTAACATATTCAAAGTGACCTTGATGCTCCTGCATCAACATGCACTTATCCTCCTTTTGAAACTCATGCCCTGCATGTGGGTTAAATACTAATTCCCTCATAAAACTTAATGTTGTTTTAAACTGGTATATTCATTAATTTCTATTGAATCAACTTGGTTATTCCTAATAGTAGCATAAAAGGTATATTTTTCCTACAACTTTATTGGGTTATCTATGATGGCATATATTTATATATTGTTTATCTATGTGTTAGGGGATAGATTGTTTAAGTTCCAAATAGATAGCCTTGGAAAATGATTTTGGATGAAGAAATTTCATTGTACATTTAAAAAAAAAAAGTGAACCAATCAAAAATTGGTTTTTGGAGATGGTGGTCACTGACAAAAACACCTTTTCTTGATCAACACTATGAATATTGAGGTGCCCTTTTGTTTCCTACCATATAAGGACATACACTATACATAGTAATAGTAATTGGAATTCAAATTCTTAGTTTCTTCAAAGTTAATGCATAATTTGGTTAGACAATGTTGAAATAGGGAAAATTTTAAGGAATTGTACTTTTGTCTTAAAATTCCCATTATTTGTGAATCATGGCTATATATATATATATTGATTTAAAATTTTAGTAGTTCAATATGAATGATGTATACCTTTTCCTAAATTATTTATGTATTTATGTGAAATAATTGAGTATAAAGATTGCACAACTTTTTCCATTACAAATCAATATTATTTTATGGATCTCATGAAAATATGTAGATGCTTTGTTTTTTAATAAATATTATTTTATGGATCTCATGAAAACATATAGATGCTTTGTTTTTTAATAGTAAAATAGTGGTTTAGAAATCATTTAGATGAACATAACTATTTAGAAAATATTAAGTAGTAATGACATCATCATATGAACAATTTATTGTAAATATGAGTGACATGATAGAGACATATTGTGGAGCATAGGTTGGCTTCAAAGAGAGGAGTTGGTGTACAACAATGAAACAACACAAGATGTTTCCCTTTGCAAATCTTATATTAGAAGAGAAGGACAATAAACTCATAGAGCTTGTGTTGTACACACTAGTTTAACAACCAATAAAGTTGATAGGGCTTGACATTATTCAAGGCAAATCTATTAGTATTTGACAAAATGCCTTTGAATGCAAATCATTGTTAGAAAGTTTACCCCCACATGGATATTGGGCTTCATTTGTAATAGAATATGTCATTGCGTCGAGAGGTGCATTCTACAGCCCAGTATTAGGTCGATGTGTGATTCCGTGCCTAAATTCAGCATGGAGCTGACACATGTCACTCTTAAATAATAATTAAAAAAAAATTAAGTAAATGAAAATTGTATATGTCGGCTCTAACCTTTCGCGAAATGAAACAGGTTAAGGAGCAAGGGTTTTCACCTCAAGAGATTTGATCCCTTGGCGCTTCATAGAAACAGAGTTAAGATGATTCTATGCTGATTTAGCAACATTAAAAGTATTTCTATTTTTACATGTGTACAGGTAATTTTTAAGAAAAAGATGTGTAGATCGAATGTGAAAAGGATTAAAAGTCCATGCTCTACGCCACTATTAAATAATAATCAACAAAGATTTTAAGGCTTTGCTTCTAGTGGCTTTGAGAGTTAAATACAATAATTAAAAGCCTAGAGCTAGCCTTTTTTTCCACCAACATTAAGTCAAGACTTAAAGTATATGCATTGAACCCTTAGGTGAACATATTTAGTGGTCAACAAAAAGGTTGTATATAGGACATTGGCATTCATTTTTATACCACAAAATCAAGGTAGAAATCAAAATTTGTGAGATTATCTTTGTTATCATTCGAGGTAGGTGGTTTCTAGGAAATATTTTCCTTCCTAGTAAAGCTATTGGGATAACATTAATAAATTTTAACTTCCTATGAGATAGAAGAATTTTAAAATCGACCAAAATATTTATTTTTTCATTTTATTTGCAAAATTTCATGTCAAATATTTATTAAGTAATCACTTAATAGGAATGATATCATGAAAAAGATACAATTTAATTGATCACTTTTTCCCATAAAATTAGGTTAAGTTAGTGTAGGGACCAAGCTATCCTCTTAAGCTCTTTTCAAGTTTTGAGGTTTAAGTATGTTTGGTAAGTGACAATTGCTATTGTGAAAAGGGCATCATATTGGTGTCATGAAAAAGCTTATGTATTTTGCAACACATTTTATCGCCACTTGATATGTAAATTGTCATGGATATTCCACTGGAACAATTCGTCAACAACTGATCTTGCAATATTTTGAAATCTTTTATTCTGTAATTTAATTTTTTTAGATCCCAAATTTATTATTACTAGTTTCATGTTCAAATTTATGGAAATAATTGAAATCTAAAAATGAAAGAACAAGCAAATGAACACACCAATTACAAAAATGAACACACCAATCACGAAAATGAACACAAGACGTGACTTGGGAAATCTGATACTGGAGAAAAACTAGCTAGAAGGTGAGGCCTATGCTCTGGTTTATTTTCTTCAGTTATGAAATGCAAATGCAAAGAAAGGGGCACTCACTATGGAGTTGTATTTGACATTGTTCTCTGAATTTTTGCTACAAAATCTTCTACCTCCTCTGTTCTACACTCAAATCCCACTCCTAGATGCTCTACTCAACTATAGAACAACTACAATGCTAAAATAATGGAATCCCTTCTCTTTCTAGCGGCTTGATGTTTAACGTAGCTTGGTAGCCATGTAAGATTACGGTTAGGGTTTTTGCATGCCTCCACCCTCAATTAATGTTAGGGTTTTGGACCTTCTATAATCTTCTTGAAAGTCCACACATAACTGTCCAATCATGTGTGAGTTATGAGGTTGATGTGGCGTCCACTAGATACCATGGTGGTCAATAAGATAGGTCAAATTGCGGGAGGCATAACTTCTGCATACAAAATCTGATTGAGGTGAAATTTGCACCATTCGAAATATCTTGATGTGTAGAACAACATCAAGGAATTGATAGATATGCTTGCAATGCTTTGACCCCCAAAAGTGTCATTTGATGCCTCAAACTGGCTCTGGAAGGTTTCAAAACCCAAATATCCAAACTAGGACCTGCTTCTAAAATGGGCCTTGCAAGCCAATTCCTCCAAAATTTTCACCCAGAATGTACCAACATAGATGGAAAATTATATAATGATCCATGTTGGATCATACCTCGCCATTTAGGGAGGATTTTGGTCACCAAAGTCATTTACTAAAGGAGGTGAGGACATTTTTCTTCTACCTTCTCCCTGGAGTGCCATTTTGCCTTGCTTGAAAGTTGTCCTTTTAACCCTATCTACCAAAGGTCATGCTGGTCCTATCCGATAGTTATGACTTCTTATGAAATTTTTGATCTTCTACCAACTTTGCTTGATCTTTTGGTGCTAAGTCCTCTATGGTAGGTAATACCTACTCCTTAATTTCCTAATCCATCCTGGAAGGTTCATAGAGTTTCACATTTAGTACTGACTACATGCACATATATGGAGGTAGAATATGTAACACCCTCACTTTAATATTAACTAATTAAACCATTTACCAAAGATGGTTTATGACATAAATAAAAATTATTAGTATTTTTAATAAAGAACTAAAGAATGTACAAACAATTCAACAAATTCATAAAATCCTAGAATGAGATGCAAGATCACAGTCCAAAAAAAATCTACATTCCTTTACTTTGGAAGATGTCCATTTCAAGACCAAACCAAGTCAAGCTTTGTGATTAAGGGTTCAAATGCTTGAACAATGGGGGGTCCTCCCAAAAGAAAGGAAAGACAAAGTTAACAAATCAAAATTCCCCATAGAAAACGATAGTGACTTCTCTATGCTTGACAATATCATGCATCAAAAGGTTCAAGGTGTGCACCAAACACCCAGACCAAAAGATGTGTGGATGAACTCATTCAATGATTTTACCTGCTCCCTTATAGTTTGCTACATTATCTGTGATTACTTGAATCACATTAGAAGGACCAACACCATTAATTGTTTTCAAGAGGAGATCTGAAATGTTTTAAGAAGATGCAATGATCAAAGAGGAGTCATGTGTTGCAAGAAACATTGCACCAGTAGAAGAAACACCAAGAACATTGATCAAATGTTGGTTTTTGAAATTTGTCCAACCATCCGATACAATGGATACCTTGTAGTCCCCCCATTCATCTATAAACCGTGTTAGAACTCTTTGAATTTTTGTTTTTCCCTATTGAGTAACACAGTTCTAGCTTTCTCATAGCTGGGGCTCATGTATCCTTTGGGGGCTTTTGATTCCCTTGACAAGATCATGCCAATAGGGAGAGAGAAGCACATTGAATGAGATACCATAAGCATCGAGAAACTAGACCACTTTTGCATCCGCCTCATCCCTACCTCCAATATCAAGGAAGTCTGCTATTGTTTTTCTAGATCTAGAGGTTCCAAAACCATGAGGAGATGGAGATGTGTTGCCACCAAGTTGAGATGAGGCATCAGATTGAATATTTTGTTTTTTACCATGCTTTTTTTCTGCATCTTCCTCTATCTTTATGTATTTTTGTCTCTCTTCTATGAATATATTAGAGAAAACATTGATCCCAATGGACCCCTTATTGTAATGACTCTCCATTACACCTCAAAGATTCCTCCTCACATGGGTATATGAACTGGTATAAGGTTTTCCTTTATGGTAATTATGAGGACATAAAAACTTAGTGGTTCCACCACCTCTTCCATCCTCGAGTTTTGTCACACATCTCCACAAGGGTCTCGATGAATCTTTGTCATTTTTTTTCCCTCTTCATTGTCCTCTTCCTCCTTTTCAAGTTCAAACCCTTCATTAGCTTCATGTTGTGGGTCATGATCATCATGAGAATCACCACTATCCTCCTCTTCCCTTTGATGTCTCCTCCCCGTCAACACCATGAGAACCAAAAAAGGAATGAAAAACCAAAAGAAGACCATTTTCCTCAAGTATTTGATGAACAACCTACAATAAAATGAGGGAGAAGAAAGATTGGGAAAGAGTAGGAGAGGAGGACAAAAACATAAACAAAGTTAACCCAAGGAAATGAGAGAGTTGGGGTTTGGGATTACCTCTTTATATTTTGAAACTTGAATGTTGAAACTTGAGATAGATGGTTTCCTTTGTTCTCTCCTCTAAGCTCCTCTTTGCTCACTCTTCCAAGCTCTCCTTTTCTCTCTCCTCCAAGCTCTCAAAAATATACACTCTCCTTTGTTCTCTCATCCTCTTAGAGCTCAAGAAAAGATAGATGAAAGAATGAGGAGAATGGAGGAGGAAGAGCTCATTTATTCTCCTCATGCTTTTCTCCTAAATGCTAAGCCTAGGTAGGTCCTATTAGTCCCTAAAGTTGCACTTGACTGTGAGAGGGCAAGCTAAGGCATCATCAGGTTATTGCAATGGTATTTTTAAGGGTTTTCTGAATAGGTTTTTAGAAAATGGTTGAACGTTGGTTCAAGGGTTCAAAATAAACACATAACTCAAAATAAAGCCAGAAAATAACCCACTGATTTAGTAAATGGTAGTCACATTAATAGATCACACAATAAGGTAAATAATGAACGCAAATATGAGAGTATTCAATTTGTCAACCCTATATAGATTTCTTATTTCAAAATATCATTGAGAAACAATACATTTACTTGAAGGCAAATATTGATAATAAACAAGCATAGTAAAGTTTTCATTGTGTTACTTAAGATCAAGGAATCAATGCATTGCAACAGAAAAGATGACTTCAAGTAAGAAAAGAAATAGAATATGAAATGAAAGAAAATCTGACCATCAACATGCCTTTTCCATTTAGTATCAATGTGGAATATAAATTGTCTTACAATGGATTTGCAAAATAGGTCCCTGAATGCCCAACTTATCTATCCCTAACTTCTTCTACAAAGTTTATATAGAAACAATACATAATTATCAAGATCCAAAAGAAATGGATCTGAAAATCTCCTCATCTATATTTAGTTTCTTGTTTCAAATAATCAAGGAGAAGATCAAATCTGATCTCCAAGTCGAATTGATGAGGTGGCTTGTCAATTGTTGTCCATGAGATTTTTTAGGAAAAAACATTGGGCAAATTCCTGAAAAATAGGGTCCAACAATCTCTTCGTATCTATCAAACGGTGATATCCGTGTAAAAACCGAGAGAGGTTTTTGTGAAGGGGTCCGTTCGAAACAAAAACCTCTTTTGGTTTCCAAAAATTCATCTCCAGTTGTTCTGCAACCTCTCCCAAAATTACTGACTAAAACATGAAATTATTTATTGTGAAATCTCAGAAAAATAGGCCTCAAAGATAAATTCAAATCTCTTAAAATGTAATAGCTGTGTAAAAACTGAGAGAGGTTTTTGTGAAGGGGCATGTTTCCAACAAAAACCTTTTTTGGTTTCAACGAATTCATCTCCATCTGTTCTGAAACCTCTCTTGAGGATAAAGACTAAAACAGGTAAAAAAACAAAGTATGTCTGTATTGATTTCTGCTCTTCTTATTTTTTGAGGTTGTATAAGCCATCTGTTGAGACACCATATGAGGTTCATAGAAGGGAGATTTCAACTATGAGGCACCTGTTGTGGTACCATAGTTCCACCGTATGTTATTCCAAAGAGAGCAGGTGATATAGAGAAAAGAAAGGTAGATTGTTGGATGACAAAACTAAGTAAATGAGTCTTTAAAACTGCAACATTTGCAACACTACCATAAAATAAGCTGTTCCCAGTACCACTGACTGAAGAAATGCATGTAGATGTAGTGTTGCCATCAAAAAACATAGATATAGTTCCCAAAACATTTCTCCCTGTTGTGTTAGCAACTCCTTTACTCTGTCTTTTTCCTTCCTTGATTTCACTTTAAATTCTGGATATTACACTACAGGGGTCAGTAAATTTAGATCTATATTTATTGGCAGCTCTGGTGGAATTCCTTCTAGGGCATTTAGGTACATGTGTTCACTTTTTGCTCTGCTTTTTACCCTTTGCATTCTTCTTAACTGTAGATCGTTGTTTTTGCTTGACTGGAATCTGAACTGGGCTGATAGTGTAATCCTCATTTTCATCAATTTCCCTCTTTATATTTGGATTGGAATATATGTCAGTGGCTTTATCTGTTCTAGACTTATTTCCTCGACTAGTGGTAGCTTCCTCATGCTCTTTACCTACAAGAAAATCTCCAATGGTTTGTTGAGTTTGCAACTTCCTCTTGCTAGTTCGAGTTACCCTTGTTGCAGGTGATTCTTCTTTAATTAGGAACTCAGTGGCTTTACCAGTCTGTTTCTGTTGGGCTGATTTCTTCCTTTTGGCATTTTTTGATTTAGCTGACTGTAAATCATTTCTTAAAGACTGGATTAACCAATCCCAGGGTCTCTGGACTTAGTTTAAAGAGGAGATTACCAGTGTCTTAATTAAACCCTGGTGAAAGAGACTACCTTTAGCTGTAGTAGGATGAGACTGCACTCTCTTGGACATTTTAAATAATCTCTTAAACAGAAAGTAGGGTAAATTAAGAGGATAATCACCATTAATGTGAATTAGCAGTCTGATATGGTAAAGATAAACCAATGAAAACTTGCCCTCACACGTGATATACCTGTGGATGATCAACAAAGCAGTATGCCATTCCTTCTTTACCTAGCTATGTGGTATTCCCTTTTTCCAGTTAGGGTTTTGTTTTTCTGGGATTAAAAATTGATTCACAAATTCCATAACCACGTTCTCCTTCTTCCACCATCTTTCCCCGCCAACTAGCAATCTACAGGCTTTAGCAATTGAATGTTCAGTCACCAACATGAGTAATTTTCCAACTATAGCTTCAAAGCCATCAAAATTTTGTGCGAAAACCATTGAAATATGTTCATCGGGCCCCTGGAAGTTTGTGAAAAAGTCAAACCAACCCGCATCTTTAAACCTCTGCGCCATTTGAGGGTATGCTTCGAGTAATTCCGTGCCCTTAGCTTCCAGTCTGATAATCTAGCCGCTCTTCTTTGGTGCCATGCTGCTGATATGGTCCTGTAAACAGATGTGTGAGGATTGGTGATTTGAATTCTTAGTTCTCGTGGGTTGTTAAGAACTAAGAATCACTTCTTCCTTCAATTTGATCTCTGCACAAAATAGCCAACACACTAAAATAGAAGGTGATGGTTCTGTTAATGATATTCAAACATGTTTGATTTGATGCAGGTATGTCAGTTACAACTCAATCCCTCATATCTAGTTGTTATAATTGCAGTATCAACCCGAGAAAAGATCGTGGAGAGGCATACAGATCCTCTAATCATGATTTTGAGAAATTATGACGTGATCAGGGCAGGCTGACACATGTATAAATATGATTATTCCTAGTGCTGCAGGAATAACGCTATTCCCGTAGCGCCATTTGTGACTTGGCAAAAATTTTGAAAATTCAAAAATGAATGGACAAGTGACGTGACAAGATTTATCATATCAAATCCTAAACTTTTAAAAACTTCAAAAATCATTTAAAAGTGCAATACAAATGTAAAAATGACCATTTAAACCAAGAGGTAAAAATCAAGTTTGGGCAATGTTATCGCACAGTTTGTAGTTAAGATAAAAGACGGATGAAAGAGAGGCAAACTGGCGTAACTGAGACTATCCCACCACTATCACCTCAATGGGATAGCTCTTTCTGTTTAGGGAGGTAAGGCCCAGGGGAGACGTCCCCGGTGACCTGGGGTTTTGAGAAGGCAAAAGGCTTATGGCTAAGTAATGTTATTCCTCCTCACAAGTCACCACCGATCAGAAAGTCCGGCTTAATAGCCAATAAAGATAAAAGGTAACCAGAAGTAGTAACCAAGAAGTGTACCTGCCCGAGACAATGCAACATAGAAACTATGCATATGCAAGCTCACTTGCTGGTTAGTACTTCATATAGTAAATGACTTCTGATGTAAAGCAATTGATAAACAATATTATTGATGAAGCAAATCAAAGGTGTACAATGGCAATGTTTACAATATATCACTTCATAATAAATGCTAATGGCAATCAATGTAGCAATATCAACATTAAGAAACAATGCCTTAGCCAATCATTCAATTGCTTGTAAAGATATAAATGTTGCAATAGTACAAGTATAGCATAAATAAACAACGACAACAATAGGGTTAGTATATGTTAGTCTATGCTAGGGTTAGAAGGTCAGTAGTTGTTCAAAGTGTTTGGTTATTTGTATGATCAAGGGTACTCAAACAATGGAGGTCTTAGATTAGTGCCTTATTGGGGCAAATGGAGTCAAGAAAGGGCTACAAATGTTGAAGGGCCGTGATGATAGTAACAGGGCTAGAGACAAGAGGTTTTGATGTTGAAGTGTTGCTATAGCAAGGCTTCAACAAGTCAAACCCTAGGGGAGACGACTCACTATTGAGTAGATGACTTAGGCCCTAGTGCGTCTTCCTCCTTCTCTAGCTCAATTGATAAATTTAAACGGCTAGCTTGAGCAAGAAAAGATATGGCTTAAGATAAGAAGGTTAAATGTTGAGGTGTTGCTAAAGCAAGGCCTCAACAATGAAACCCTAGGGGAGAAAGGCTCACTATGGTGTAGAAACCCTAGGCCTTAGTGCTTCCTCCTCCTTCTTCAGCTCATTGACAAGAAAAAACGGCTAGCTTGAGTGATAGATGCTATGGCTAAGGACAACGGAGTTTGATGATGAAGTGTTGCTATGGCAAGGCTTCATCAATCAAACCCTAGGGAAACAACTCACTAAGGTGTAGAAACCCTAGGCCTTAGTGCGTTTTCTCCGTCCTTAACTTAACAACAAGTAAAAAATGGCTAGGCTAGAAGAATAGGGTTAGAGTGTTGCTATGGCAAGGCTCTATTCTAACTTTAGCAAAACCAAATGTCTCATCAACTTAGTAGGGACATGAGACAAGGACCTTAGCATGTGCTTGTTACCTAGAGTTTTGATTCAACAAATTATAATAACAAAATGCAAGTAGACAAATACTATAACCATTCAATCAAGAAGGATTTGCAGAAATTTACTTACATTTAACCAAGAAATCACATAGCCATACCCTAGTTGTAAACCTTCCACCAAGAGAAATGCCAAAAATAGCCAAAACAAGCTTCCTTCAACAAGTGCACCTTAGAATTTCAGCCAAAACCCTAGAATAGGGCGCAAATTTCAGACCTCACCAAGTGGTGAGTGAAAGATAATAAAAAAATGAGAGTGAAAACCCTCAATTTATACAGTAGCAATTACCTTAATTACTTTTTAGGTCATCAAAAGGCCGACAAGGCCAAAATACCAAAATAATACTGTGTTACATTAAATTGTCATAAATGAAACCCTAATGAAGAAAAAGCAAGATGTCATGCCCCTTCTAGGGTGACGTTATCCCTTTCTAGGGAAAATGCATCCTCCTAGAGCAAAACATTAGCCCTCCTTAAGCTTCTCCAACCTGCCACACATGCCAAAACTGCCCTGTCTGTTTGCCAAAACGTCCATGAAGCAAGGATGACGTCATGAACCTCCTGGGTGACGTCCTAGGCCTTCCAAGGCCAATGTTCCAATGAAGAGGGCACAACCCTCCTAGGTACAGGTCTGCTCAACTACCTCTGGTGGATCCTTCTGGTCTTCCCTGGTGCAAATGCTCTGCCCTGTCTTTGCCCCTTGCTGGGGTCTCAGTATACATTGGGTGGGCTCTTCAGCCCCATGGAGGTCTGAACTAATCATCTCCCCATGTGTACCTGTCCGTCGGGCATGATCCTGCACATCAACAACTATGCCCTCCATGGGCTCATAAGTCACAGGGATAATAGCAATGTCAATCACATATCATCATCAATATTATTAAACATGTGCATAAAACCCTATTACCCCAGTTAAGTGCTCAAAGACATTATACAAGTCTGCAATACAAGTTTGGGGAAAGTGACAGGGCATCCTATTGGGCTAGTGTCCACTGGAAAAGGGATGTTTCCGGAAGAGATTAAACCCAAGTCATGTAAGTGGGTGAGGTGGATAAGGGATGTCCTGACAAGGGGTGCAGTGAAAGCAGAGAAATGGAGGGCTTACCTGTGGGTGTCTTTGTAGAAGGCGAGCTGCACCTGTCCTGGATGCAATTGTTTCCAAGCCCATTCATGCCTTTTATTCTTTATTCTTTATTGCTTTTTCTTCAAGAAGCTAATCAGGGGACACTGCCCTGGCGTGGTGACCAGTGGTGGCAATGTTAGCCACAAGTACTTTCACAGAAATGAGAATGTTGGCTCGTGATGAGACCCCCTTTCTCTTGGCCATGCAACCAAGAGCCACTACCCTGGCGAGGTAACCAACTGCTAGTAGTGTCATACTATTAGGTACCCATGGACCTAATAGATTGGCTTGTGATGAGACCCCCCATCCTCTGACCAGGTCTTGTTTTATTATTTTTACTGGGTCCCTCTTGTTTCTTGGTGAGAAGCCTTTTACTGCTTTCTCGAGGATCCCTGGGCGAAGCATCTCAAGGTTTTATTTTTTAGGCTTTTATCTTTTGCCAGCTTGCTTTTACCTTCTGGGCCTTTAGCCCCTTCTTCCCACAAGGTAAGGTGCAACCCTTAAAATATTGGCCAACCCAATGCCCAGAAAAATGTAATGGGATGGATGAGCGGGAAGCAAGACGAAAAGGTGGTAATATGACGAGAGCAGACACTGACTTTTCATAAATCCCCCAAGTGGAAAACCAAAACCTATGGGCACACACTTACTAGGGCATCCTGCAATTCCCCCAGACATGGTCAAGTGGACAAGTATAAGATCCAAGCATTTGTTAGAAACAAAAGGAATTAAATGCACATATTCAAAGCTTTTGAAGATCAGAGTGACACATACCATGATACCCAGACTCATTACTTCATGGAGCAAGAACCATCTCTAATACAGGACCAAGCCGAGGCTGATGGATGCTGCTGCTTCTGACAAAGTGGAGGCGCTAAAAGGGAGAAAAGATGGGCCCTCCAGTGTCATGCTCAAGTTGATCTGGCTCTCGGTACTCCATGTCTAGGACCTGTGGGCCTCGAGACATAATCTCCTAGTTATGCCTAAAAGCGGGGGATAACACGAAACAAAGTATAAGCAGGGAGGATCAAGGATTAGGGACACTCACTTAATCAAAAACAAATTTAGAGACTAACAAGTCCCAGTCCCACTCAAGGATTATAAAGAAAAAGACATTTTTTGGAGTCCGTGGGTCCTATATGGGATCGGTCGATCACCTATCGAGAGCGAGAGGAGGGCGTTTGGAGCGCGCTCCCGAGCGTGGAGCTCCCAAAATTCCAAGGAGCATCTG
>ML802542.1:238548-255867 GCA_009831015.1 Picea engelmannii | reverse complement strand
CATTAAGTCATCAAAATCAAAATGTATTACAATGTAGATAGACATTGAGTTAGAGTCACTGATACTATAGGTGGGAATGCTAATGACAAATACAAAATAGCCATAGGGTAGATACTAGAACCGTAGAAGGAAGAATCTCATAGTCCATGAGTCATTACTGTCAGTGGTCCTCCATGTCATAATCATCAAGATTTGCATCACTACCACTGCTCTCTCCTCCATCCTCCTCCTCCTCCCCTATATCCAATGCAATCCATGCATTTGTTGATGTGGACTATGGATGATGACCCTTCAAGAGGATCACCATCATCAAAAGTGACCGGCTCTAGCATTAGTTCATTAAGATCCAAGTTGGATAATGCCAACTCAACACTGTTGTTCAAACCCATATCATCAGGAAACACATCCCACATCTTTGTCTTTCCCTTCAACCACTCTTCTCTCTGCCTGTATAAAAGACGGAGGTTGGTGTGCACATACACCACTAAGTCACCTGACACGACGACAAAGAGAAGAGTTCAATAGAAGAGTTTATACTTGAGTGAAGGGTACATTTTTACTAGGGTCGTGACAAAAGAGTTCAACAATCAATGCCACCAACATTGAGGTACATAAAGGGCTTAGTTATCTTGATTAAATGTTAGTTCCATACCCTCATACATGATAGAATCTAGTGGAATCATTGCAATCTTGACAATCTTGAAACCTTGAAAATTGTTAAGTCTGCTGAATTTTGAATGGGACCTAAAATTCTACTTTCTCCATATGAAGTCCAATGAGGTTGGAACCACCCTCAAACATCCTGAAACAATTAATGGTAATGTTAAAAATTTAAGTAAAAGGATGAAAACGAAAGATAAAGAGAATGTTACCATTAATTACTAGGGTGGGTGAAATGGAGGGGGTGGGGACCTCTTTAAATAGCATTAGTAAGGCAAAATAACCCTTAGCTGCACACTAAAACACCTCACATCTCCAACTTGCATGAGAAAACATGAGCCATGTACTTCTCTATGTAGGACACGCTGAGGGTAAGTGTCCGACACGTGTTTGAAACATGTCTTGTGAACAGTACACGTTCCATACACGTGTCAGACAAGTGTCCTCACGTATTGTCTCTGACACGTAGTATACATGACACAGAGGGGGGTTTGTATGTATCCTGTTACTTCTCATGTTTTTCACATTTATGAAGCATCTCTTCAACAAATCTTAATTGTCAGTTACTATATTTCAAGAAACATGACCTATTTGTTCTAAAATTTTAGTTCTATTTTCTAAACAATCTCGGGAGGGTTGGAAATGGAATATCCATGTTGTGGAATGCAAACTACGAGATTTTAGAGAAAAGTCGGTCAAAATTTGGTTGATGTTTTCACAGAAGATGCCATCTCCAAATTTTATTTTGTTTTCGTAAGAAGGTTATCGACTTAATTCAAACGCTATATGGCTGTTGTCATATTTGAGAATCATCTAACATAATTGTTATAACCCTAAATTGCACCACACATGCTTACCTGGCATCAGGCCAACTCATATCCCTTCTTTGCCAAAACTCTGCTGACCAACTCTTTGAAAATCCTCTTGTGTCAAGGCCCACGCGCCCTAACCCATTACTGCACGCGTTTGCACGCTGACAGGCCCACTACAACCCACGTGTACCTAACAAAGCACAAAAAAAG
Source organism: Picea engelmannii (assembly GCA_009831015.1). Classification (NCBI taxonomy): domain Eukaryota; kingdom Viridiplantae; phylum Streptophyta; class Pinopsida; order Pinales; family Pinaceae; genus Picea; species Picea engelmannii. Next base: position 254,185 of record ML802542.1, on the reverse strand, counting down.
GAAAGTTTCCGACGGAACAAAAAGCTATGGGTCAGTTAACTGAAACTCCCGACCATGCATGGTCGAGGGTTCGTCCAAAACCCTAGCTCCTTCTAGCCTATAAAAGAAGGGGTAGGGGTACCATTTGGAAAGAAAAAAAATATAGCGAAGAAACTCTGCCCATTTAAGAAATCCATTGTCCCAACCCTTTAGTCTTTCCTCATGCCAAAGGAAATTTAACGCAAAGCAGTTGGAGGACAGAAGAATAGGAGCCCAGGATCAGGATCAAGGAGCGGTGGCCGGTCTCGACTTTGATTGTAAGTTGATTCATTTTTCAAATAATGAAAGAATACTTTTCCCGTCCCAATGCATGAGTTATCTATGGTTTGGTTAATTTATGCTTAATTTCTAACCCTCGAGTAGAGAAGTAGCATGCATGCATAGTTGTTTATCTTGATTGCAGGCCATCTTTGGAAGGAGCAGCGCAAGCAAGTGGTCAAAGCGCAACATAGGATCTACATCGAACGCCGGTAACAAGGTTAGTAGTCATTCTCCATGCATGTACTGTGAAAGAGGGGTTTAAGTTTTGGGTTGTAGGTTAAAAAGTAATTTCTTTACGGTCAAAATCTGCATGCAAGTCTGACCCTAGTTTGCTAGTCCGAGGGTATTTTTCCCAACAACAGAATTGGCGACCATACTGGGGAGAATACTCTTTAGGGTTTCCAGATTTCTTTAAAGTTTTTGGGTAGTTTAAAGATTAGGTTTTCAGTTTTTCTTTGCCTGTCTTTTTCTGTAAGGTTTGAGCTAGCAGGGAGCCTGGTTCTTCATACCATTTTTCCCTGACTTTTGCTTGACGGTAGTTGTCGGGACACACAAAGGTACACGCGGCCTGCAGAAGGCTTGCACGCGTGTACCCATGCCCTATCCTCTTACAACCCGCGTGTGAACGCTAGCTGTAGGGATAACAGTAGCGTGTAGGTTCAGAGAACTTTAGAGGCAGTCCACCTCTTCCCTGTTAGAATTATTCATTCTCAGGGAGTTTTCTGGAATCATGTCTGAGTCTTGTTGGTTCACAGTCCTATCTCAGATTGCCTTTTTCACCTTGTTATTCCTTGCATTATTTTTTCTTTTCTGTTAGAAAGAGCATCCAAGCCTTCAAGGGACCCTGGTGATCAATACCAGAGGCCTCTTCCTGGTCTAGACTGCCTGTTTTTATTTTTGTCTTAGAATTTATACATACACGTGGCTTGTACAAGGTCAGCGCGCGTGTACACGCTTCTTGTTTCAGCTCAGCACGCGTGCTGTTTTAGTTACAATAGCGTGCTTGACAGGCTACTTTTTGTTCAGGGTGGGGCAGTCATCCCCTCCTTTGATGAGAAGTATTCCTATCAGGTGTTTGAGTCTAGGGTTGAACAGTCAGTAGGTTAGGTCATCTTACCCTTAGCCTACTTTTTCTCGATTGATAGTTGACAGAAAATATAATTTTTTTTTTTATGGTTTTTAGACAAGCGTAAGAGTCTCTGTTTTCTTTATTGCATTGTGCGTCATTGCTCTGATTCTTTGCGATTTGCACTTTAAGCCAGAATTTGTCTTTCTTGGTTTTGTGCTTGTCGGTATTTTCCCTTTGTTGCTTTATTAGCACTTAAATAAAAAAAATAAAAATCTCTTTTCATTTTCTTCTTTGTTTGACGAGTGTGTTTCTGCATCATTAGCTAGGGAGAGGTCTTTTATTTCATAAGTTTTTGTAGTGCATTTAAAGCATAAGTAGCTCGTAGTCGAGCGAAATTCTTTTATGTTTGCTATATAAAATCTTAGAAAAATTGAAAAGAAAAATAAATCTTTCTTTGTGAAAAGTTGTTGAAATTTTACATTTAGAAAAAGTCTTTTGTTTCCAGCTTTTTTCATTCGTTTTTGCTTTCGTCTTCACACATCATCAGTTTCAGTCTCATACCCCTTGACGTAAGAAAGACCATAAAAGCAACGCTAATTTAAAATCTATTAGACTTTTTGTTTGTAGGGTTCACAAACTAGTTTAGGACTAGGGCCTTGGATTAGGTTGGAGAGGAAACTGTCCAAGGCCATTCAAAACCAAACATTGGAGTCTGCGATAGGGAGTGTCTGAGTTCAGTTTCGTGGAAGTTATCCGGGACCCCCCTCTAACACAGGGGACAAACACGAGGTCGAGTGCGGAAAGGTAGCGGAGATAACCCCTCCAAAGCCGGACCAATCGTAGTGGAGAACACATATCGAGGGCTTGTTTTGGGATTCTGTCGTTTGCATTTGCCACGGGGCTTCGTGGGTCTCGAATCCGTTCGAGGTCCTCCGTTGTCTTCCAGACCATTTGCTCTCGATACCCTTGACAGGTTTCGGTCTTGATACCTGCTCATTGTGGTCTACCTGACTTTCGACTGTACTCGCCTGGTGACTGTTCGCGTGCTGGCAACCTAGTTGCCAATCTTTTTAGGGACATACACGGGTGACTGCGGGGGTATACCGCGGTACCTAGGACAAACATCGGGCCACGCTTTTTAGAGTATACCTGGAGGGTTCTTCCGTATTCGAGTTGCACTTGCACCGGTAAGTTGCTCTAGTGTTGGTTGTTGTAACTGTTCTTCCAAATAGTTTAGTGATTGCTTGTCTTATCTCTTAGGGGATTCTTTTTAGCGTGTGTTACTGCTTGAACGTGTAGAATACCTTAGCGTGTCTTGGATCTTCTCACATAGTGGAGGATCCCGAGCTCCGTCGGTCACGAAGGCTTCTGGGCCTGCCGTCGGTTATACTGGAGCCACCCCCGCCACCATTAAGGCAGAAGCTAGACCAACAAGGGTCTTTCGAAGCGACCGGGTTACAAACCTTTGTGCCCGAACAACTCCTGGAGGAATCAACCACCGCTCTTGGCTCAGTTGAAACCCCAACCACTGATACCTGGCCACCGGTTATTGTACCAGTCCAATTTTACGAACGCCAGTCAGTGCCTCACACAGCTATGGAAACAAACATTGTTACTTCTTCTCGGAATTCTTCCATTCCCACCACAGTTGCTACCAAAGGAGAATCATCTCCTAACTTACCGTCGTCGGTCCAAGCCACCATGGTCTTGGCCGCAACTACGTCGCACAGTGGACCGAACCCGTCTATGGCGGCGGCCACAACCCTCTTCACACCTAGTGCGACAGGCCCTCCGTTTTCATACGGTATGCCTAGTTCGGGTACAAGTCCTGCACTCACTTACTCCACTTTACAGACTTTGGGTCTGGGGGTAGGGAGCTCTAACGCTCCTCTGCAAGGTCAACTTGGGGGCACTCCTGTCCCTTTTAACGTTTTTCCTTACGCCGAAGGTCATCTCCCTCCTTCTTCCCCTTCGCTTGGTGGTCCGCATCAACAGTCCATCGGGCAACCTGCACACACTAGTTTATTTGGAGCCGGGAGTCAAGGAACACCTGCGCACAGTATGCCGGTAGGTTCGTCACCGTTTGTTTGGAACAAGACGTTTGGTAACAACACTTTCTCATCCACCGCTTTCCCGTCTGGGGGAAATCCCATTTTTGGACAGTCTACTCCGGTGCAGGGTACTATTCTTGCGCCGGGGACACATATAGCAGGACCTTGGAACTCAGGACAAGGATCCGTTCCCTCCTCTGGAATGCCGTTCTGGGGTAATTCTTTCCATAGTCAACGAAACCCTGGACATACTACTATGCCTCTCCCATCAGGACCGGCATGGGGTAATCCTTCCCAAAGTCCTTCGAACATGATGCATGCCCAACACCCTATGTCCTTTATGGGAAATCAGCCAATGATGTCTCCACAGATGCAAAATCCTTATGCTGGTCAGGGCCATGGTTTCTACCAGAATCCGGGCTAGCGGCCAAACTTTTCCTGGCAACCTGGTGCCAGTCAAACCCCAGGACCCTTTTTCCCAGGTTATCAGCAGCAACCCAAACTACCATTCCTGGCGACGTTACACTTGCCAGATTTGACAAGGTTGTTAAATGATCCTATTTGTCATGATCCACGTTGGCCTCCTATGCCAACGAAGTTGCCTTCGGACATTCCAAAGTTCGAGGCCAAGCCTAACGGAGATCCAGGTGATCATGTGACTACCTTCCATCTTTGGTGTTCATCTAACTCATTGAAAGATGACTCCGTACAGTTGTGATTGTTTCAACGCACTCTTATTGGGAGTGCCGCAAAATGGTACATCGAGCTCGATTGCTCAAGATACTCTTCTTTTGGCGAACTGGCGATGGCCTTCCTTAACCATTTCCAGTTACCTGTGAGATACGACGCTGACACAGAGTTGCTCGCCAATTTCGAACAGACAACAACAGACCATATCTCTGATCATATCCGAGAGTGGAGACGCCGGAAGAGTCTAATTAAAGTACCAGTCCCACCAACATTCCTGCTGGAGTGGTTCCTTAAGTCTCTGGTCCCACAATTATCCAAAGACGTCGCAACTTCTGGGGTTTTCTCCGAAGAAGATGCCATCATGAGGGCTCAACAGTTTGAGCTCATCTATTCTAAGTCTGGTTTATTATACAACATCCTGCCGGATGCACCACGATCAATACTGGATAAAACTAGACAAAGAGCTGGACCACATGCCGATGGTATTGTTGGTTCAACACAAACCAAGCCCGCTGAGCAATTGACAAAACAATTGCAACAGTTATCTATACAACACTCAGCGGCCAGCCAGGCTACTGCTTTGGCTGTTCCTCCTACCCAAACGTTGGAAGTACACTCCGTGCAGTCGACTAACCCAAAGGCCACTCAACAACCTGAAGGGAAGAAAAAACAACAAAAGAAGGGTAAAGGGAATAAAAAACCCACTGATAATGCTGGCGGGGCCACCACGGAAAAACGGAAGGCGAGGTATCCGTGCAACTTGTGTGCGGAAGACCACCCGACCCATCTTTGTCCTCGACTTGCAGAGGCCCAAAAGTTTGTCACACATTAGGGGGCATCTGTTATAACCCTAAATTGCACCACACATGCTTACCTGGCATCAGGCCAACTCATATCCCTTCTTTGCCAAAACTCTGCTGAACAACTCTTTGAAAATCCTCTTGTGTCAAGGCCCACGCACCATAACCCATTACTGCACGCGTGTGCAGGCTGGTAGGCCCACTACAGCCCGCGTGTACCTAACAAAGCACAAAAAAAGGAAAGTTGCCGACGAAACAAAAAGCTATGGGTCAGTTAACTGAAACTCCCGGCCATGCATGGCCGAGGGTTCATCCAAAACCCTAGCTCCTTCTAGCCTATAAAAGAAGGGGTAGGGGTAACATTTGGAAAGAAAACAAATATAGCGAAGAAACTCTGCCCATTTACGAAATCCATTGTCTCAACCCTTTAACCTTTCCTCATGCCAAAGGAAATTTAACGCAAAGCAGTTGGAGGACAAAAGAAGAGGATCCCAAGATCAGGATCAAGGAGCGATGACCGGTCTCGAATTTGATTGTAAGTTGATTCATTTTTCAAATAATGAAATAATACTTTTCCCGTCCCAATGCATGAGTTATCTATGGTTTGGTTAATTTATGCTTAATTTCTAACCCTCGAGTAGAGAAGTAGCATGCATGCATAGTTGTTTGTCTTGATTGCAGGTCATCTTTGGAAGGAGCAGCGCAAGCAAGTGGTCAAAGCACAACGAAGGATCTACATCGAACGCCGGAAACAAGATTAGTAGTCATTCTCCATGCATGTACTGTGAAAGAGGGGTTTAAGTTTTGGGTTGTATGTTAAAAAGTAATTTCTTTACGGTCAAAATCTACATGCAAGTTTGACCCTAGTTTGCTAGTCCGTAGGGTATTTTTCCCAACAACAATAATATAGTTGAGTGACTATTAGGTTGACTTCAGAATGAGCCTCAAACTGAATACATAAGTGATTGACTTGTGAATGAGATTGATATTTGTCTTTTGGATTTGTTTGGAATAGGATGTGTGACTAAATACATACATGATTGACTTGTGAATGAGATTGATATTTGTCTTTCGAAACGATTGATGCATATGGGAGGCCTGGGGGTCTTTCCATGGGGTGGAAGCAAAGTTTTGTAAAATATACAAATTCTTGGAGTCTCGCTGGCGGTCTTGATGTAGAATGATTTTCTGAAGAACTTGGGAGGAATCTTATGTTATTGAACTTGTATGGTCCTTACAGTAATAGGCATACATATTGGAACTCCTTGACGAATAAATCATTTATAGATAGGACTGATTTAATTATAGGTGGAGACCTCAATCTATCTCTGGGAGGGGAAGAAATTTGGGGACCAAATGTGCAGGTGGAATCCTTATCAGTTTTATTTATCCATATGTTTTCTCAGAAGGGGCTCATTGATATTGAACCGGTAAAATTGCACCCGACATGGTGTAAACGACGGGTGGGGGTTCAGAGGATATCCAAGAGATTGGATAGGTTTCTACTGACAGAGGATCTTTTGAACAATATGGACCTTATGAGGTAGAGGGTAGACTCTAGTGGAGAGTCAGATCATCATCTTATTATGCTCGAATTGCGTGGACAAGGGAAAAAGTCGTCTTGTTCGTTTAAGTTCAATCATGAATGGTTGAAAGAGGAAGACCTACAAAATCTTGTTAGAAGCATGTGGTCTTCATTTAATCCAAATATTCATCACATAGAAATAATGCATTTCTGGGAGAACCTAATGAGAATCAAGCAGGACATCATCGGTTGGGCCCATGAGAAGAATTTAAGGGAGCAAAGGGAGATCAAGGATATTGAGGCTTAGATTGTGTCAATATAGGCTTCAGAGGATGGTGGCTTCTTCACTGACGATTCAAAGATAACCTTGGTCTCCCTAGAAAAATGGAAGAATTCTTTTGTTGATGAAAGAGAATCTGCATGGCACCTTAAGAGCAGGGCCATTTGGCTGAAGTGTGGAGACAAAAATAAAAAATCTTTTCACGCATATGTGCACTGGCGAAAGTCATTCAATACTATTTGGGGTTTGCAAGACAATGAAGGGAATTATCTTCAGACTTTTTAGGATCTTGCCAGACATGGATCACAACATTTTGAGTCTCTCTTTAAAGCCCAAAGGCAATCCTCAATAGATGAAATAATCTAGGTGGTACAACTCTTCCCTATCTTTGTCAATGAAGAGGACAACCATATGCTTATGGAGGCGGTATCTGAAAAAGAACTTGAGGAGGTTTTATACATATTTCATAAGGATAAGAGCCTCGACCCGGACACTTGGTCGATTGAATTTTACTTGAGTTTCTATGATTTACTGGGCCATGATTTACAGAGTGGTGGAGGAATCTCGTGTCCAGGGACAAATCCACACTCCTCTCAACTCTATGCTCATTGCTCTCATTCTGAAATCTAATAATCTGGCCTCATTTGATGAATTCATACGGATCTCTCTTTATAACTGTATTTATAAGATTATTGCGAAGATTATAGCCCGAAGAATTAAGGATGTTCTATCGCGATCAAGCTCAAATGAACAGTTTGGCTTTCTTACAGAGAGGCAGATCCATGAGGCTATTGGGGTGGCACGGGAAGGTTTACACAGTATGAACATGAAAAATCTGAAAGGAGCAGTCATAAAAAATGACCTATCTAAGGCATACGACTATGATAAATGGCTATACATACATCTTTTTCTCACACTCATGGGATTCAATGCGGCTTTTAGCAGGTGAGCGATGAGCTACATCTCGACGATATCCTTTGCGGTTCTAATTAACAGAGTTGTGTCTCCTTTTTTCCATGTGGAACAAGAATTGCGCCAAGGATGCCCGCTTTCCCCATTGCTTTTTCTGCTGGTAGTAGAAGGACTAATTCAATTTATCAACATGGCTAAGTGGACCAATGGATACAAAGGAATTCATATCTCTCAAGTATTGATGACATCTCACCTTCTTTTTGTTGACGACATTTTAATCTTTTGCGATGGATTCAAAAGATATCTGGATAAGTTGAGCGAAGGTCTGGATGTCTTTAAGCGAGCATCTGGTATGGTGATTAACGAAAAAAATCTACCATATCTATTTGCAATATGGAAGAAGAGGAGTGTCGATCTGCTTCTTCTTTGTTTTCTTTCCAACGGATGGGCTTCGAAGATGGAATAAAATATTTGGGTTTTTATCTGAATCCAAATAGTTACAGGAAAGTTGATTGGATGTGGCTTGTTGCCAAGTTTGAAAAGAGACTATAATATTGGAACCACAATTGGTTGTCAAGGGCAGGCAAACTCATTCTAGTTAAATCTATTCTTGAGGCCATACCTGTTTATTGGATGTCTTTAGCTTGGATTCCAAAAGGTGAAGCGTATGTCGAAGCTGTGTTTTTCCTATCTTTGGAATGGACACAATGAACACCACATCACTCCATGGGTTAGATGGGATCGAATTTCTATCGCCAAACCTCTTGTGGGGTGGGGATTAAAAAACAATTTCCACTTTCAAAAATCCCTGGTGGCAAAGGGAGTTTGGCACTTGATCAGTTCACAAAGCCTTTGGATAGAGGTCAGTCTTCAGAAACATATTGCTCCGAGGTCTCTTTGGGATTGGGTGTGCAACCTGAATCGATGTCAACAAGGGATCTCTATTATTTGGAAGGCGTGCTTACAAGATTTTGATGTGGTGGGAAGAGGCTTTGTCTGGCGTGTAGGGAATGCTCATAGCTTGCATCTTGGTCGTGATCCCTGGCCGGGGAGTGATGGATCACACATCTTGCTGGAGGAGATGGTGGATATAATACATGATCATGGACTATATTATCTACATCAAATCGTTGATCCCAGATCCACAAATATTTGGCATCAAGGTTGGATGGACAATCTTCGTTTAGGATTCCTACCTAATATAGCGGTTGGTTTGGGATGCATACGTCTTGGCATTATCCTGTGCTCATATCAGGCTATCGGATCGCGAGGATGAAATCATTTGGGACCATGATGTGTCAAGAGTGTATACTCCAAAAGGGGGATACATTCAAATTGTGGTCGAGGTTTTCAACAGAGAAGAGAGATGGTGGTGGCGCAGAATCTGGAAATTAAAGTGTCCATTAAAATCTTGGCTTCTATTATGGAGAATTCTTGAAGGTAAAATCCCTACATGGGACGTCCTACAAAAATGATCATTTTCAAGACCACGCTGGTTCTCACTTTGCAAGATGGATGAGGAATCATGCAAGCATCTTTTCATCGATTGCAGTTTTTCTAGGAGGGTATGGGTTGAAGCTGAAAACATGGTTGGTACACACTTGCGATGGCAGGGTGACTCTTTTGACATTGGATACCCAACCAATGTGAAGAGATACAGACTCATTGATCCCTCTACGAACCGGCTCATCATTGAGCGCAATGTCCAATTTGAGGAAAGTATCTTTCATGTCATTCATGAGGTGTCGTACCTATGCCTCCTTTCATGACATACAGACTCATTGATCCCACTAGAACCTTTCATGTCATTCAGGAGGTGACGTACCTATGCCTCCTCCTTGCATGAGAGCCCTGGGCCACTTGTCCTCCTTACACATCTCAGATGTTGTATTAGTTACCTGAGATGTCGTCATCCCTTCAGGTGTTCCCCCCAGATTATAAAATCCACCTGGTTGCACCTCTCCACCTAGTCGTGCAACCCATCTGGTAGTGGGTCCCCCTACCACTAGAGTTGGTGATGCTCCTACATCTTGAAACCTAGGTTTTCCATGCAATCTTCCATAGAATTGGAATTCCTTTGAACCATATCGGGGATGATGTCTACCAATGACTATGCAATTCGATCGGCCTTTGATAAAACATGACTCAATATCCACTGACTCGAGAGCTGATAAGGAAGAACCCCATTCAGGATTTTCCTCAGAGTCGAGAGAAGAACCTGGGAGTCACCTTCCACAACCAGAGCCTGAAACCCATACGTCTACACAATCCCTAATCCACGAAGAAGACCTTCTAATTCCGTCGCATTTTTTGTAGTGTTTTATAGGTTAGATGCGTACACTAGAATCACTTATCCCTTATGATCTCAGAAGACCCCTCCTTCCGCTGCAACACCTAGGTTATCCTTAAACGTGCCATCAAAATTCAGTTTGATGAACCCCTCCTAAGGGGGAACCCATTTCTCTCTGATGTGTGCCCGAATCTGTCTTGGGAACACATATGAACCGAGCTAGATATCCCACCACTTTCAAGAATGCAAGACAATAAATCCAAAACCATGAATTATATAAGCATAACCATATCATCTTTATTATATTGGGACTGTCAAAATAAGTGTACATATAACATAAGCAAATATCATGTGACATACTCGATTTTAATCCCCATGAATTATAATGTAATTGTGTAAATGTGAACTAGGATGGTGAGTTGATGTATTGGGGAAAACAACCCATAGAGATTTAATGTGGCTGGGGGATGAATTGTATATTATGTGCATTAATTTATTAACAAAAGTAGTAATCCTTGGTTGCGATACAAAAGAGATGAAAAACAATGGGGGGATATGATTCCACAAGAGAGAGGGGTCCAAGGGGGAATTATTCATGGTTATTAATCCAACCCACATTCCTGAAATTAGTATCATTGTGTAAACCTTCTATTTCGTTATTGAGTGTTCCCAAAGTCAATCATTTAACTCATGTAAGAGGGTGGGAGTGAGTGGTTACATCCCATAGTTATTGGAGAGCATGGGTTGGAGAACAATCACACTACTACATATGGGGTTAAAATTCGACAAAAACTTTCAATGATAAGGATAAATTGAATCATATCGTCGAAAATTATTCAAATTTTAATCCTCTTTTCTTGGGTGCCCCGATAACGTCCAAATTTCGACGAACCTATACCTTCATCGAACGTTCGACCAACATAGAGGATTGTTCATCGATCGATCGATGATAATAGCATTTTTCGATCTATAAACGCAGATAGGGGATGCCAACTGACCATTTGAAAACACTTTAATGGTCATTGACTTCACTGACTTGGTCAAATTTAACAAAGTCAACATTCATCGGAAGATCTACAAAGGTTAGTGTTTTCGACAATTTTGTTGTAGGTGTGATGTTTATAAAAGCTTATTATGGTCATTGTTCGTTGCATGATTTATTAGTCTTTTTGCTATGTGTAACTTGCCTCAAATCCAATTCTTGATTTGCATATAAGATCTAATTTTGTACTTTGAAGGTTACAAATTTTTAATATTACTTTCTCTTTTTAAATACCGAGATTGGATCTCTAATCCTTACACCCTCTTTCATTTGGGGACACAAATTTTTCCCTGGGAAATATATAAGTATGAACATGTCTACTCAATTGCGTTAAATTACTGTACAATTTGTCTTGGTGTAGTACTCTTTTATTGTTTGATTTTATTACTTGCTTATACTAAAGATTTGGAACTTATGGGATAAAAATGTATGGTTTTAATTTGTTGATTACTCTTATAAACCTTTAATAAATCTATGGAAAAAATTGATATTTGTATCGTAATTAGAGTATATAATTCATATATTAATGTACTTATATTTCTTCAATGGATTTTGTTGTAATTAATATAGGAAATCCCAATTCCACCACCTAAAGAGAGTGAAAGGACAATTTCTAGGTTAAGGGTTGCATGGGAGGCACTGGTCGGTACTGATGGGAAATGTTATTTCCCTTGCTATGAATGTAGGGGCTTGAAAAGAAAAAGAGTTGTAAGGAAAATAGTTGAAAAACATTGTTTTACATATGGGAATTGTGAAGGGGGGAATACATTTGATCCCATGGTAAGTTATTCATTATATGTGTCTTTGTATTGATTCTATTTATAAAAAAAATTATGTTTTAAGTTTTGTTATATACACTAATGTTATTGATTGTTTGTAATTCTAAAGAAAAATCCTCCTAGGTGTCTGTCTCCAGATAAATATATGCCAAGTACTAGTAGAAATACTATTGTACAAGATAAGGAAGACGGTATGAATATTGAAGATCACGTCAATGCTATGGAAGAAGATGACACCAATAATATTGTTGAGCCGGTTGATGGGACAAATAGTTTTATCCAGGACATCTTTCCTCCTATCGATGAGGAAAACAATGATGATATTTATGATGTACCTCTTCTTGAGAAGGTAGAACAACCCCTTTATGAAGGCTCAAGAACAAATATTCTCTCTGTTATAATGTTGTCGGTGAACTTGAAGGTATTGAATGGTTTGTCAAACACTTGTCTCACACAGATCCTAAGGTACGTAATATAATTCATCACATATTATACATAAAGGTCGACTTTATTTTTCACTATTTTTAGTGTCAATTAATGTGTAATTTAAGGATGCAATATTTATTATTATTATTATTTACCTTAACTAGTTTTCTTTGTGATGTAGATTGTTAGGTGAATTTTTCTTACCACTGTCAATTAATTTATCTCGCACATATTGAGAGATGTGTGCCATTATGAAAGATATTGGAATGGAGTAGCAGGCTATTGATGCATGTCTGAATGATCATATTATATATTATGGACAATACACATCAGAAACACAATTCTTGCAATGTCAAATCGATAGATATTGAACCGATCAAGTAACAAAAAAGGTGCCTCACAAGGTTCTTCGTCATATTCCGACAATTCCATGTTTGCAATGATTGTTTATATGCCAAATCATTGCACATATTATGGATTACCATGCACGTCATATAAGTGAATATGGTGTTCTTTGAATTCCTATAGATGGTTTTGCATTTAGGAACATTGAAGAAAAATGACCAATTTTTAAAGAAGAGCCTTGTAATGTTAGGCTTTCATTAACAACTGATGGTGTCAATCCATTTGGTGAGCTCGGGTATATTTACACAGTGTGGCATATTTTTTTTATAAGCAATAACCTTCCTCCTTAGATGTCAATAAAGAGGGAGAACACAATGTTGGCAATGATTGTTCCAAGTATTTGTTTACAAAATTGTTCTGAACGTTGTATTTCATTTTTGTTATTCGTTGCATAATTACTTACACACACACACACACACACACACACACACACACACAAAATGTAGTAATTATGTGTACTTTCACCCAATTTGGTAAGTACCAATTCAAATATATGAATTTATTTATTGAGCCTCTTGTTGATGAGCTAGTAAAGTTATGGGATGACATCTGTATAACATCTCTAGACCAATAGGGCAAAGGAAATTTCAATTCCATATAATACTTACATGGACAATTCATGATGCCCAAGGCTAACACATTTTTGTGGTATGTAACATACTGATGGAATTTAATAGTATATGCTTTTATGAAAATATGATGCATGCTTCTTAAATATCAATTCCTCATTATATAAATAATACTGACATTAATCCATATAAACTTGCAGGTCTTCAAACCAAGGGTAAATGTGCATGTCCAGTCTGTGGTCCTATGATGAAATCATGTTGTTCAAGAAGTTTAGGAAATGATGCATTTGATGAGTATAGGAATTTCCTACCTAAGAACCATAGGTATCAAACTACAAAAAACCATATTTTCAATTCAACAAAAGAGACTAGAATAAAACCACGAAGAATGACACATCACCTATGGAAGTTGGAATATAATAGATTAAACCATCAAGGTAAGTAGTTAGTCTATATATGTGTATGTATATATATTACTGTTTTACTATTTTAATTTATATCTAATTATGTTTATTGTATCTAACAATTATTGTTGTAATATCATTAATTAATTTTCATAAATGCCGTCAAGGAATCAATGGGATTCCACAAGGAATGAAAAGTTACCTTGTACAATTCAATAGGTTTCCCTACTTTGAACACCTACAAGTAGCGCATTTGTTTGATACAGTGCATATCAAGAAGAATGTAACAGAAACATTATGGAGAATTGTAGAACACTACTTCATACACCAAGTTGAGGAGATTGAAATGTGTGGACCTGTACACACAAGGTCAACGTGGATGATGGGGAGGCACTTGAAGTCGTTGAAGGCCTTTGTTAGACAGAGATCACGTCTCGAGGGACCTATGGTGGAGGGATATCTTGTTAAGCCCTAATATTGGCTCATTACCCCTTAATTGGGGCATATTATATTACTAATGTTATTTTATTTATGTTGGCTTTAAGCCATTAGTTGTAATTATACCTCCTAGTCTCGTATATATACCAAGGAGACATTTTCATTTTGAATCATCTTGTACTTGAACATTTAAGTGGGGTAAAAGGAAGTTTCCCCCTTGAAGAGACTTATTGATGTTAGGTTCTTAACATATGGTATCAGAGCTCAAGGTCTTGGGGTTTCGCTGCTACATCTGAGACACCGTGGAGTTTTCGCTATAACTTGTTTTCTACAACGTTTCAGAAGAAACGACTTGGAGGATATTTAGTAGACGGATCAAGGTACGTTGGGTTCAAAATTCAACTCCTGAGGCCTTATACTTTTGGAGATACAGCTTGTACAAGATAGGACTTTGGAATCATCCTGAACTAAGTCATTGCGGAATTTTTGCTATAAAAAATTTTCTGTAACATTTCAGACCCTGAACTCCAGAGGATATTTACAGAAATTAGTAAGGTAGTTGTGGTAAAAAGTTCAGCTTCTGGGTCATCTTAAATTTGTAGATACACCTGGTGTAAGATAGGGTATCTGACTAGTCCTATTGACTACTCTCAAGAAGGTGTTCCAGGTAAAACAATCATAACTTCTTCTTAGAGTATCCAAATTGAGTGGGACTGGTTTCATTGGATCGTGGACAGTCTGTAGTATTTCTGGTGCGAGTTTCAGAGTTTTATATCAATTATTTTGTGCGGGGCACGCTATACAAGTGAGATCTCCTAGAAAGGACAAATATCGGCAAGTTGTGGGGAAGTTACCGTAAATTCCACTTGGCACATCCAATTTTGATCAGATCTGTGGCATTGCAGAGAAGAAATATCAGATAACTACCTAAAAGAAAGTTTCATACCCAGAAGAGCCGAAACTTGGGAGATACAACAAAAGAAATATTGTCTAGCAGAACCACCTTAAAATCAAGGTTCATAAGTGATACTTGGCCAACATGCCACCAAAAAAGGGAACTTCTACACCAAATAAGCCTCCAGAAAATCCTACTTGGACTCTTGATGAAGGTGAAGAAATGCGTAGGGACATAAATGAACTACAAAAGAAGATGGATTCAATGGAAGCTAAGTTGGATACTAAGATGGATTCAATGGAAGTTAAGTTGATGGATTCAATGGAAGCTAAGTTGGATATTAAGATGGATGGTTTAAAAGGGGAAATCATAGAAGTATTGAAAAATTTCATAACAGAGAAGACACCTGAAAGTGAAAATGCATCCCATGAAATTCATGATGAGGACACAAGGAAGGTGAATCAAGAATGGAGAAACTCCAACTTTGGTTTGAAGACTAACTACGTTCCTAAGATGGATATGAGGAAGTTTGATGGCAAGGACCCAATCACATTGATACTTCAGATAGAGTAATTCTTTGATCTCCATAATGTGCCACATACACAAAAGGTACGAGTTGCTTCTTTATATTTAGAACCTAATCAATTTGTATGGTATCGATGGATTTTTTCTCGCAAATCACTCGTCACTTGGACAATTTTCACAGAAGAAATGATAACACACTATGAGGATACAAGGAGCAATACCTTCTTTAGCCAATTG
>ML802542.1:200478-213506 GCA_009831015.1 Picea engelmannii | reverse complement strand
AAATCCAAGAAGAACCATATGGTGTGTGCAAAGGATGTGCACAAGGAAATAATGTGAAACACTCCTTTCCCAATAGCGATAGCAGAGCCAAAGGATTTTTGGACATCGTGCATTCAGACGTATGTGGACCGATGTCGGCAGCTTCACTAAGTGGGTATGTATATTATGTATCTTTCATTGATGATTAGTCACGTAAAACTTGGATTTATTTGTTAAAAGCAAAGAATGAAGTTTTTGGAAAATTCAAAGAGTTCAAGTCTCTCGTAGAAAACTTAATAGAGCGAAAGATAAATACCATGCGATCAAACAATGGAGGTGAATTCACCTCAGAATAATTAAAGGAGTATTGCAAGGAAGTTTGGATTAAGAGGAAGAATTCTACTCCATATAACCCTCAACATAGTGGAATAGTTGAAAGGAAGAACTGGACAATCATGGAAGCAGTAAAGGCCATGATCCATGATCAATATCTTCCTATGCATATGTGGGCAGAGGCAACAAATACGATAATGTACGTGAAGAATGAAAGTCCCCACAAGGTGCTTGAAAACAAGACACTTGAGGAAGTGTTTTCAAGAGAGAATCTAGAAGTCAACCATTTCAGAATATATGGTTTCCCTGTATTTGTTCACATCCCCAAGGAAAAGAGGACAAAGTTGGACCCTTTCGGATGGAAGGGCATATTTGTTGGTTACATTGACAAATTGAAGGCTTATACGATATACATTCCTGGTCACTGGAAAATGGAGATCAACTAAGATGTAACCTTCGATGAGAATGCATCTTTCAGTAAATCCAAACAGATCCATGTAGAAGAGGCACATGAAGAAGAGAATGAATTTCCTGAAGTTCCAGATGTAGTTGAATAAGAGGAAGTCATTCCAGAGGATCATGACATGGTAGAACCTCATAAACCAGCGAAGATACCTTCTCGCAAGAGAAGACCAGCTTGGGCACAAGAGATTATCAGAGATGCAGAAAGAATTGGAGCCCCAGAGAAATCTTTCAGGGAAAGTAAGAAGCCAAAGTTGTATTCAAACTACATGGCATGCTTGTGTGACATAATGGATGCATAACCTTCCAGTTATGAAGAGGTTTCAAAAAATAAAGTATGGAAAGATGCCACGGTAGAAGAATACCATTGCATTATGTAGAATGATGTCTTGGATGTGGTTTCCAGACCAAAGAAAAAATATGTGGTGAGTTTGAAATGGATCTACAAGACGAAACATGCAACTGATGGAAGTACTGAAGATTATAAGGCAAGATTTGTGGCCCAAGGTTTCTCTCAAAAGGAAGGGATTGAATATGAAAAAAAAAATTCTCCCATAGAAAGATATACCTCGATCAAGACTATACTTTCATTGGCCGCTATGATGAAATGGAAGGTGCACTAGATGGATGTAAAGACATCTTTCTTGAATGGTGAAATAAGAGAGGAAGTTTATGTGGAGCAACCACTTGGATTCGAGATACATGACAGGGAGACTCATGTGTGAAGATCAAAAAAGGATTTATATGGATTGAATCAGGCACCCATAGCATGGTATGGTATGATTGGCAATTTTATGATGAGCTTGGGTTTTGCCAAGAGTAGTGCAGATCCTAACCTTTACTTTAAGGTTCAGGATGGTGAATCGGTGATTCTACTGTTGTATGTAGATGACCCGTTTCTAACAGGTGCGGAAAAGCTCATCACTAAATGTAAGAGAAAATTGGCTGCAAAATTCGAGATGAAAGATTTAGGAATGATGCACTACTTCTTGGGACTAGAAGTTTGGCAGAGATCAGATGGGATTTTCCTAAATCAAGGGAAGTATGTCGTGTAAATATTGAAGAGGATCGAGATGTTGGATTGTAAGGCCATGGTTACCCCGATGGTATCAAATCTTAAGTTTTTGCATGATACAAATTCAAAGATTGTGGATTCTAGCTTATAGAGGAAGATAGTGGGCTCATTCATTTATTTGACGAACACAAGACTAAATATATGTTTTGTTGTGAACACCCCGAGTCATCATTTGGAGCATCCCATATAGGTTCATTTGGTTGAAACAAAACATGTGTTTAAGTACCTTAAGGGTACTCTAGATCATGGTCTCTGGTATAGATCTGACCATGAGTTTGGATTGTATGGATACTCAGATTCAGATTAGGCCATCAGTTGACCAGAAGAGCACTTTCAAATATTATTTCAGTCTTGGCTCCAGTATGATCTCATGGAGTAGAAGAAAGAAGTCATGTGTGGCATTCAGTATGACTAAAGTTGAGTATGTGGCAGCATGTGAAGTGAGCAAAGAAGCAATATGGATTCAAAATTTGTTTTCTAGATTATCTAGTCTCGGATTGGGGGTGACCTGCATTTGGTGTGACAACCAAAGTTGCATGAAGTTTTCAAAGAACCTGGTGTTCCATGACATGTCGAAGCATATCGAGATCAAATACTACTATATCGAGGATATGTTATAGAGGGGAGTAGTGAGACTCCAGTTCGTGACTTCTGAGGATCAGGTTGCAGATGTGTTCACCAAGCCGTTGTCAAGGACGAAGTTCGAGTACTTCAGGGACAAGCTTGGTGTGGTCCCTCTTCAAAGGGAGTGATAGGTGGAACTCATCCATCATGAAAAAGGGATGGAACTGTGTATGGAAAGGTCCCATCCAACATGAAAAAGGGAAGGCATTGAAACAAGAGTGCATATGATCAAGTACTGATGCATCACAGGGAGTGGATGTCATGGGGACATGTTGCGTCTATTGATAGCTTCCCATAGACATCGGTTGCATGGGGTGAAGTCATGTTCCACTATGGATATCCGAGGATGTATAGAATTAATTAAATGAAAATTAAATGAAATTAAATAAGAAAAATGTAATAAAAAGATACAACCTAGGAATTAGGGAAAGAATGAGAAAAACAAAAAGAAAAATTATAGGGATTATAGGGTTATAAGTGTTACATGGGCTAGGGGTAAGGGTTCTAAGAGCTAGGGTATGTATGGGTTGCATTTGTTTATAGGGATTAAAGGTTAAGTTTTATGATGATTAGGGCTAATGGTATTAGGGGTTGTATGGGTTAATGATTATAATGGTTAGTTGTATTTATTTATAAGGGTTAATGGTTAGTGGTATTTATTTATTTAATGGTTAATGGTTAGTTGGTTAATGATTATAAGAGTTAGTGGAATTTCCTTTAATTTTGTATAATGACCATCTATTCCACACATGTTCCTCATAGGGCATGTTACTAAATCTGGATTCAAGCCATTTTCTTTGATGAGTCTTAAGATATCATGCATTGTTTCAACTTTGTGCAACCTCCCATGATTGGAAAATTGAAATGATGGCATTGAAAATATCTAAATCGGTGTCTAACCTCTTCTCTCCAAATTTGGAAAGACATATATTGTTTCTCTAGTTAAGTTACATTTCTTGTAGACTATCACAAGTCCCTCAAGGAGATGCATATTCTACTGGGATAAATCATGCCTACATATTTTTTCTGCAAGAGTCTTATTTTGTTCTATCACTTTCCCCATTTGCATAAGATGCAACAATGAAATGTAGGATGCATCATTAAGTTTACAACACGAAATCTACATCTCTGTTGGATTCCTTTTCTGCATGTGGGTTGTATGACCCAATGTTCCATTTACCTATGACCAACAAACCCACAATACACCAGCCCTTTTAGCATCACTTGCTTGCGTAGATGAAGTCTCATCCGAGGTATCTATTGGGGATGCGAGAACTAGGATTCTGCAGTAGTAAGGGAAGGGAGATAGACGCCTGATTCATTCTTCCTCATATATCTAAGCATGTGATTCAAATATAGTTAGTGTTACTTTCTTGTGATTTAGATTCCCCTTCTTAGAATATTTTCGATTATTACAAAGATTCTTCACAGTCACAGTCATGAATATTACGCCATAATTAATCCATAAACTAAGTCTAGTCTACGAGGGATAGAAACATAATGTTGGAGTTACTTCAACACACACCTAGGATTTCCTTTTCCTAAGGTTTTTCCTTGTTTATTAGTCATAATTATTCATTATCTAGTCTCCTATATTTTAGGGGGGAATATTCCACCTGGAGAATATTCTTTTTCAGTTGACACATTAGTTTGACTAGTTGAGTTGAGTTTAGATGTTGCATTGGTTTTTTCACCATGCAACATTGGGATCATCACCATGATAATGCACAATTGCCTTGGGATCATCACCATACTAGCACATTACCCTTGATTCCTTGATCTACTCCTCACTACTCTGTTCATTCAGTTAACTGAAGACTAGTTGACTAGTTAACTCAGCTAGGTGGCAGTTCACTCTCGTAACTGCCTGAGAGACTAGTCTAGGTGGCAGTTCACTCTCGTAACTGCCTGAGAGACTAGTCTAGGTGGCAGTTCACTCCTATAACTGCTAGTGTGTGTCTAGATCACTCTAGACCACCACTATAGTGCATTGATTCTCTTCCAGTGCACATTCATTGAGTTATACCGAGTATATCATGTGTAAATTATTCATTATTCATAATGGTTAATGAGAATTCTTCTATTCTTTCTCTCCTTCTTATTATTTCTCAATTTATCTCTACAAATGTGTGTAGTATTTTCTAGCTAGATCTATTATGTGCAGGTTCAACACATTTACATGGTATCAGAGCTGATGGACTGCTAAGAAAAAGCTACACAAAAATTTTTTGCAGGTACAAAATATTCAAGACAACGGAAAGATGGATTTCCAAAAAGAATTCATTCTTACACCTTACAACTACTTTGCATGGAAGGAGAAAATAGGCATACATATCTGAACCGGAGGATTTTACAGGTTAACCTTGAATATAGATACAGAACCGACATCAGCCATAGAAAAATCCAAGTACTTAAATCGGATGGATGAAGCACTCATAACGATTTGCAGTCTTATTTCTCTCGATCTCCTTTTTCACATATCTTCCTATAAGACTGCCAATGAAGCCTGGAACACCTTGGAAGGGATATTTGGAAAAAATATGAGATGAGGGGACACATGCTGGAGGTGGAATTGCTCACATTGGATCCAAAAATCTTTGACAATATCCAAGATTTCTTTACAAAATTAAAGGATTTACTGTCGCAACTCAAAGCTTGTGGGGTTGATAAATCTAAGAAGGAGAAAAAAATGGTTCTCACCTTTCTCTCCAAACTTGGTCTTGAATTCTATGTATTCGTATCCACATTCCATTCTGTCAGATTTGCCTCTGGAGCCACCTGGAAGATGCCTTCTCTTGAGGACTTTATCGAATCCGTGACACAAGAGAAAACCAATCTCATCAACATGGGAAAAATGAAAGGCCCAAAGGTGCATGCACTTACTATGCAAGATGGAAACCATCAATATCTGAAATCTAAAGATAAAGCGAAAAGGAAAGCTCATGCACATCCAAAGAAGGAAGGGTACACAAAACCCTTCACCGATGCCTCCGGATCCAAAGAGGGAAAGGGAAGAAAATGAGAGAAATGCACGTACTATCACAAAGGATTCCATCCAGAATCTGCATGCATGCAAAAAAAAATAGATCTAATGTCTCAAATACTTCAACAAAACAACCTTCTAGATCACGTCCCCGAGGGTGCCAAGAAGAAGAAGCCAGAAGATCAGAATCCCAAGAAAGGAAATTCTAGCCATGCCTTGATTTCCATCAACTCCTCTCCTGATGCTTGGATTGTAGATTCGAGAGAATCACATCACATGGCTGCCTCAAAAGTAATATATTATTCATTGGATGCATGCAAAGGTCCTCCTATTCTAATGGGAGACAATTCTTCTGTCGAAGTCACCGGCAAAGGAAGGA
This sequence comes from Picea engelmannii, assembly GCA_009831015.1. NCBI lineage: Eukaryota > Viridiplantae > Streptophyta > Pinopsida > Pinales > Pinaceae > Picea > Picea engelmannii. The sequence continues at coordinate 207,671 of ML802542.1, read as the reverse complement.
TTGAACTCACCAATGGAAGCTTCGAGAATGTGTTGCATGTTCCCAAAATTTTCGTCAACCTTCTCTCCATGTATTAGATGACGAATTATGGAACTGGAAAGAAAGTCATATTCACACCAAATTCCGTGCACATCTATGACATGCAAACCAACTCTAGGGTTGCTACTGGTGAGGTAAATCATCAATCTAGATTGTATACATTTTCTGAATTCATTGAACCTGATTCGGCTTTACTGCTTACTCATGCTTAAACACCTTCATTCTTCCACCTGTCCGAGATGATGAGCATGCACATGTTGAATCTTCTTCAGAAGGGAGTTTTGATTCGAAGGACTCAGATGATTCAGATTTAGAGTCAGTACAGTTAGATGTAGAGTTAGATCATCCAATTGTAGTTGCAGATCCAGAGCAAAGGCCCAAGTGGGCACAAACTACTCTTCCGGATGCAGGGGATCTCATTGGTGATCCAATCGATACTAGGAGGAATCGATCTGATTTCTAGGAGCCTCATGTTGCACTCACTTCCATTGAACCATTTCCCTCCAAGCATCTTTTCTTTGTTCAATCTTCAGATCCAGAGTCTTATGGCGAGGTTGCTGGAAATCCCTTTTGGGAATCCACCATGTAGGAGGAGTACAAATCCCTCCTCGAGAACCATACTTGGGATCTGGTTCCCCTTCCTTCTAGGAGGAAACTTGTCAGATGCAAATGGGTCTACAGGACCAAGAGTGCAACAGATGGAAAGATTAGCAGATACAAATCCAGGCTTGTTTCCAAAGGCTTTCAGTAGGTGCATGATTTTGACTATGATGAAACCTTCGCTCCAATAGCGAAGATGGATTCCATACTATTGGCACTTGCCATTGTGGCAACCAAGGGATGGGAAGCCCATCAGATGGATGTGAAGAATGCATTTCTTCACGGTTATCTCTATGAGGATCTCTATATGGAGCAACCCTAGGGATTTATGCAAGACTCATCTTTGGTTTGTTGACTAAAGAAGTCCTTTTATGGACTCAAGCAGGCTTCGAGGGCATGGTATGCCAAGATGGATTCCTACCTATTGTCACATAACTTTGTACATTGTAAATCAGGCCCGAATGTATACATGCTTAGGACGACCGATTCACTTCTACTCTTAGTTTTGTATGTTGATGATTTCTTGATCACCGGTTGCTCAACTTCAACGATTGCTCCAGTCAAGAGGATTCTACATGACATGTTTTTGATGATGGACATGGTTCCACTACACTTAATCCTTGGACTTGAGATCAGTCAGGATGCATCAAGCATCAAACTGTCTCAGGACAAGTATGCAAGAGATCTCCTTGAGAGATTTCACATGACAGAATGCAAGTCCGATTTGACTCCTTTCCTATCAGGAGTCAAACTTAAGGATGGCGGGGAGACTCCACTGGTTGACAACACACTGTACATAAATCTAGTGGGGATCTTATTGTATCTCACACACTCCAGACCATACCTCTCCTATGAAGTTGGCGTAGTTTGTAGGTTCACGCGGGAGCCAGATGAGCTACATTGGAAGGATGCAAAGTGTATCCTTCGATACGTACAGGGAACCATCACCTTTGGGATTCATTATGCAGCAGACTCTACATTAGATCTCATCGAGTTTATTGATTTTGATTGGGTTGGCGATAACACTGATCGCAAGTCCACATCTGGTTACTCACTCAGTCTTGGTTTCAGGACTATCTGTTGGTCAAGCAAGAAGCAAGCTTCCATTTCTCTATCTTCAACTGAGGCATAATAGAAAGGGGTAGTTAACATAACCATTTAGGTTATGTGGCTACAACATTTTCTCACTGAGTTGGGCATTTAGTTTCATCGATTGATCGTCATCTGGTGTGACAACTAGAGAACACTGAACTTCTGTAGAGATCTAGTTCAAAGGCAGTGGATGAAGCACATTGAGATCCACATGCACTACATCTGAGACTTAGTACATGAGGGGATCATCGACCTACAATTCTGTCCTTCAGCATAACAGATGGCAAACATATTCACCAAGACCTTCACTGAGCATAAGTTACATTCTCTGCGAAGTCATCTTGGAGTGAAAAACAAAGTTTCCTAGCAACTGTAGTTCTTATTTTTACATACATTGTACCTTTAGGGGCGGTTTTTCCCTCTTTCCTCACTTTATTTCAGTGTATCTTTTGTACTTGGGTACCTAACATGGCCTCGTTTCCGTGACCCATTCTTTATTTTCACCATAGTGATGTTCAGGGGGGGTGTTGAAGTTACTTCAACACACACCTAGGATTTCCTTTTCCTAAGGTTTTTCCTTGTTTATTAGTCATAATTAGTCATTATCCAGTCTCCTATATTTTAGGGGAGAATATTCCACCTGGAGAATATTCTCTTTCAATTGACACTTTAGTTTGACTAGTTGAGTTGAGTTTAGATGCTACATTGGTTTTGTCACCATGCAACATTGATATCATCACCATGCTAATGCGCACGTGCCTTGGGATCATCACCAGACTGGTGAATTACCCTTGATTCCTTGATCTACTCCTCACTACTATATGTTTAGTTAACTCAACTAGGTGGCAGTTCACTCTCGTAACTGCCTGAGAGACTAGACTAGGTGGCAATTCACTCCCGTAACTGTTGGTGTGTGTCCAAATCACTCTAGACCACCACTATAGCACATTGGTTCTCCTCCAGTGTGCATTCATTGAGTTATGCATAGTATATCATGTGTAAATTATTAGTTATTCGTAACGGTTAATAATAATTCTTCCATTCTTTCTCTCCTTCTTCTTCTTTCTCAGTTTCTCTCTGCAAATGTGTGTAGTATTTTCTAGCTAGATCTATTCTGTGCAGGTTCAACACATTTACACATAATTCATAAGCACACACAGACAATTAGATATCACTAGAATCAATATTATCTCTAATCTCTCTCTTTATTCATCTTTATCATTTCCAACCGACTATTACATTCATGATTTTGGCATAATATTTTCCAACCCATTACATATTTATACTTCAAAATATAAAGCTTAAAACACTAGTTTATTTCTCCCAAAATTACCCCATTACAATGCATGGCCTGCTTAGTTAACTGGTTATTCGACTTCTTTCTTATGCTTTTCGCTCTTCATGCATATTTTATGTTCTTATTCTATTTCTGAAACGTCATGTTGTCATCGTTCTCCGATGCTTTATTATCTCACTCTCTTGATTTATTCTTTTGTTTGTGCATTGTCTTCCTCCTCTGCACTTTCTTCCTTCTACGCACTTTCTTCCTTATGTGCACTATCTTGTGTAATGTGTCTTAGCTTCACACTTTCCTTATACTTAGGTTTTTATCCCAATCATTGTATCCAAAACCGATTGTCCAACCATCCCCCAACACTCACTTGTGGCTCGTCCCAAGCCACTTAATCCCGTTGCATGTTCTTTCAGGACGAAATGAAGTGTTGAGAGGTAGCCTTAGCGACCTCTACCTCCTTGAAAACTGCGGCCTCTATTGTCTCTATCTACTTTATGTCTTTTGGAGTCAAATATGTGAGTTTTTCCTCTGCTTCAACCATTGCTTGTTTGACCTTACCTTGTATAGCAACCAATTCTCTAATTACCCTTATGAATTATTCCTTCCATGGCCTGCGTCTTTGTTGAAGGATATTTTGTTGGTTCCTCAGTCTCTCCACTTCTACAAATTCATGTCGCTGAGCAAAAATGGCTACCATACATTGTACCAGTGGTAGTGTAGTTGCCTTTTTTGATGACTTTGCACCTGTTCTTGCAATTCTGTGAGCTTGGCCTCTATGGCCTTCATTTATGGGTCTCCCATGAGCTCTGTCCATACCTACACACTCTCCTTGCAAAGTTTTGGGCATTCATCCTTTATTTTCTTAATATTGGAAAATGTTGTCATTACCATTCTCACCCTACCTTCGCGCACCTCTGGTGGCCTTCTAGGCATGCTCCTCAGTTGTAAATCATGGATATGCTCCCTCAATCCCTTAATGACTTCACCAATATTTGACAATTGTTCCTCCATAGTGGATTTTGTTACTAGGGGAACCTCTGGTACTTCCTTGTATAATTTATAGACAACTTATTGTGTCTTCTACACCATGGATTCAATTTCATCCTTCTCCTTTAATGATTTTGTGGACCTTTCCTAATCCCCCTCTTTAGTATTCACAACTTCCTCTATTCGGACTTCAATCTCCTTCTTTTATTGAATTTCCATATCATATTGTTCCCTCACTTAGGCTCTTTCAACCCTTAGTCTTTCCAAGTCTTAGTTCGCTACATCTCCTCTGTTTTTTATTTCTTGCACCAATTCTGCTTGGAAGTCTTGTAATCTTTATATGGGAATTTTTTATATGAATATGTTAAGTTGGCCCAATGCCTTTATGAACTCCTATAATTTTCCCACTGGAAACTCTAGCGCATCTTCCTCGATCTGTATGGTTATATGTTCCTTCATTCGTTGTGTCAGTGCCAGATGCAGGGATGATTTTAAGAATGGAAATTCATATTAAAATGTAGAAAGATGGACTAATATTACTAGTCCTTAATACGCAAAATGTAAATTGTTTGGCGATATTTTTGTAAAAATATTCAAATTTCTAAGGATTTTATATAGATTGTATAAAATTTTGGTGATTTTTAAGGTAAAATAATTTTATTCTCTAGAATTTGGGCGAATATTTTTAGAAAAAAATGGAAATTGGTTAATTTGTTTTTGGGAAAACCATGGAAAATTAGCCCATTTACGAAATTTAGCCCCTAAAATCATCTATGGCCGGATGTGCACTGCCCATTTTTGTCCTTGGTCCTAGGGACAATCCTCCTCCTAATATGTTTTCTTTCGTGACACATATTGTTTCTAATAGTTGTTGTAGTATTCCTAGTTGATCCTACACCTTCTTCTATTGGTCTTCTTGCTTCTTTGTTGCTTCCTCCCATACTTCCTCTGTGGAATCCCGTATATGGTAACCAATACTATCCATATCATCATTGGTTACTATATAAAATGGGGTTTGCCTCCGCGCCTTACTTTCTTACGTGCCCCTCCTTCCTATTCTAGCCCCTTATCCTTTCTTTTGAGTCCTACATCGGTGATTGTAGATGTTCCAGGAAGATCTCCTGCACCATTTGTCTGATCGTGTTCCTCCTCACTATTGTATTGGAATTATTCCTCTTCTGATGGCCATTTCTTCTCTGTTAGGCTCTTTGAATCTTCCTCCTATTCAGTGATTATTAAGTTCACATCTTCTATCGTCAACCAGTAAGTGATTGACAACCATTGCCATGCATGATCCTTTTTGGCCTACACATACATATGGTGCATGTTGGATCATAATCATGTGATATCCTTGTATGAAAATATTTTTTTCGCTGATATGCGCGATGTGTTCTCAACTACAACAGTTAAACACTCCAAATAGGTATAAAATATGGTGTTATTTTAGTTTTTTCGTAATCCACATATGCATACGTAGCAATCAAAGGCCTACGACCTGAAGTATGCATGTGTTGGTAATCCATAGGCTTTTTCCACTTGAACAACACAATGAGGATGAGAAACCATGCATAGTGAAATTCAAAGCTCTTCTCCCGAGCCTTCGTGCAATCTTGTAAAAATTGGTTGACTAAAAATGTAGCCCGGTTCATCTGAATTCCTTCCTTACATTTCTCTGCTACTGAAATTACTGTAGTTGGTACTTTGTCTTTACTATATTTGCGCAACATCTTGCAGGAAAAAACTTGCGTCTCAAAATTGACCTCCTTGTCATTGATTCTCTTGACATCAAGACCCCTCTTTCCACTGAATGTGTCAAATTTGTCTTTCATGGACTCAGATAGGGCTCGCTCTCCCATTTTGTGGAACAATAGTCCTAGGTCTTCTCCTGCTTTTTGAAAACTTGTGATACATGCAATCAACACATTATCAATCAATATGGGGGGATCAAGGCAGAGTGTCCCCCCATGGACATAGTTGAGTAACACTTTTACACATGCATCAATTTCCGTACTTCATCAGAAATGTGGAATTTCAAACAAGTTTAGTATCCCTTCTTTCTCCAAGCCCGACACCCATTATTGTGGATTTACCATAATTGCTTTGATGCCTAGGGTGATCTTCGTGCATAAATATTGATCCCTAGACAACTCAGGGAATTTCTGTGTGTCTGTGATATCGTGGTCCATAAACTTCAGGTTCGCAATCTTTCCAAGCATGTCTTCATTGCTACTGACACCAACTAGAACATGTGCTATCTGTAATGGGTACTTTGCGTTAACTGGTACATTTATTGGTGGGGTGTCATCCTTCCTAGGTGATAATTATTCTCTGTGAAAAACTATTGGTGGCACCGAAGTCGAAGTTCTGGTTACCTCCTTGACCTACGCTTTTTCTACTGGTCATTTCAGTTTTTTCTTCGTTGCGGTGGATGTCCCTCAAACTCTCAATGATGCCATTCTACTTGTGTGATGGGATCATGAACTAGCTCTTTTTGTCTGTGCCGGTCGCTCTAGCTCAGATCTGGTAGTTCAACTCTGTTTTCTCCCGCTTGCATGTAACAATGACTTAGCCTTTACCGACTTCATGTTGTTTTTGTGCTTGTGTGCCAACTATACATTGTTGAAATAATGTAACTGCGAATAGCATTCTTATTATTATTTTGTTATTGGATTAAATCCCCATTGTGGATTAATCATGTCATTATTATTATTATTGTTATTGGATTAATCCCCATTGTGGATTAATCATGTCGGTAATTGTATAAGGACCAAATCCCCTTTTGCGAATTGGTCATCGGACAATTGCAAAGGGCAGAATAAGAAGTCGGCCCCAACAGTTATTATGGAAGACCCATAATTAATTTAATGGTGGGTTTACCCACCGAGAGTGAGAGGTCGGCCCTGCCAGTTGTGACCTTTCACACGTGCCAGTCTGATATAAATAAAAGACTAGTGCCTCACTTCAAACACACAACTCACTTGCTCATTTCTTTTATGAGGCAAGTTGCAATTACCAGAGAGAGGAGAAGAAGAGTGGCACATCTCTTGGGGAGGAATTTCTATATTGGTTTGAGTTATCTCTTGAACATTGTATAAGCTATTTATGATAAGGAAGTTTTTGCTGGGTTTTCTTCCCCTAGAGGGTTTCCCAGGATAAATGTTGTGTCTCTTGTGAATGTGTA
>ML802542.1:145993-173331 GCA_009831015.1 Picea engelmannii | reverse complement strand
GTTGATGTGATGACTAAGCCTCTATCTCGTGTAAAGTTTGAACACTTTCGAGATAAGCTTGGTATTGTCCGAAAGGACCTTCCCTGAAAGGGGGAGTAGATGTATTCCTTGCTTCTGACCTCACTGTTAGACGTAAAGCAAGAGGAGTCATGCTTCTGGCCTCGTTGTTAGACGTAAAGCATGACATCGTGTGATCCTTGCTTCTGACCTCGCTGTTAGACGTAAAGCAATATGAGTCATGCTTCTGACCTCGCTGTTAGATGTAAAGCATGACGTCGTGTGATCCTTGCTTTTGACCTTGCTGTTAGACATAAAGGAAGATGAGTCATGCTTCTGACCTTGCTGTTAGATGTAAAGCATGGCGTTTTGTGATGCTTGCTTCTGACCTCGTTGTTAGACGTAAAGCAAGATGAGTTATGCTTCTGACCTAGTTGTTAGACGTAAAGCATAACGCTGTTGATTCCTTGCTTCTGACCTAGTTTTTAGACGTAAAGCAAGATGATTCCTCGCTTCTGACCTCATTATTAGACGTAAAGCAAGATGTTGATGTGTTCCTTGCTTCTAACCTCATTGTTAGACGTAAATCAAGATGAGTCATGCTTCTGACCTAGTTGTTAGACGTAAAGCGAGATGATGATATTACTTGCTTCTGACCTAGTTGTTAGACATAAAGCAAGATGTGACTGACACTGAGCTACCAGCTTAACCGCTGTGACATTGAGCTAGTGCAGTACTGTGATGTGCCAACCTAGTGCTGTGATGAGGTATCATTTTTTTGATACATATTTGATGCAGATGATGATAGCATTCTTTCAAGAATGATGATGTTGCAGATGAAGAAAACTTCCGATGACTCGTAAATGTGCTAGACAATGTTTCAAGATGATATTTACGATACTGTCCTCCATATGCCACTGATGATGCAGACCTCTCTCACTGATGCTGATGAAGAATACCCTTCTTGTTAAGGGGGAGTGTTGAAATAATGTAACTGCGAAGAGCATTCTTATTATTATTTTGTTATTGGATTAAATCCCCATTGCGGATTAATCATGTCATTATCATTATTATTGTTATTAGATTAATCCCCATTGTGGATTAATCATGTCGGTAATTGTATAAGGACCAAATCCCCTTTTGCGGATTGGTCATCGGACAATTACAAAGGGCAGAATAAGAAGTCGGGCCCAACAGTTATTATGGAAGACCCATAATTAATTAAAGGTGGGTTTACCCACCCAGAGTGAGAGGTCGACCCTGCCAGTTGTGACCTTTCACACATGCCAGTCTGATATAAATAAAAGGCTAGCGCCTCACTTCAAACACACAACTCACTTGCTCATTTCTCTTATGATGCAAGCTGCAATTACCAGAGAGGGAGAAGAATAGTGGCACATCTCTTGGGGAGGACTTTTTGTATTGGTTTGAGTTATCTCTTGAACATTGTATAATCTATTTGTGATAAGGAAGTTTTTGCTGAGTTTTCTTCCCCTAGAGGGTTTCCCAGGATAAATTCCGTGTCTCTTGTGAATGTGTATTTCTCAGTGATCTTGTTCTTATTATGTTCTTATCTAATGAAATGAAAAGAACTATAATAATGACATAAACATTAACATACATGTCTCATCCTTCCTTAACTGTCTTAAATAAATGCTCCTTTATTACCAAATCCATATTATGGTTTTCCTCTCATATCACTAATTTGTTCGTGATTTCCGATGGATTTTCCCATTTAAAAACTTATACAAAACTTTTATGACCTATCATGCCTGCTACCTACCTATCATTTCCATGCCTTACTACTTTTAACGGTCTTGTCGTTTCCAAACTGCGCATTGATTCTTTGTTATGTCATATTTATACTTCACATTATGTCTTGTTTGTGTCTTGTCTCTTGACTTGGTGCAGTGTTATTTTTGCATGTGATGATCCTTCCATTTGTGCAAGTTCTGATACCTTCGTACTTGAGCACCCTTTTTTTTTAATTCAAACCATTTGTTGGCTTCCTTTTCTACGCACAGGCTAGAAGAACCAAGGTTCAATTTACCTATGACCAAAAAACCCACCAAACACCGGCCCTTTCGACGTCACCTTCTTGTGCAGATGAAATCTCAGGTGAGGTATCTATTGGGACTGTGAGAACCAGACTTCTGCAGTAGTAAGGGAAAGAGAGACAAACGATTGATTCATTCTTCCTCTTATATCTAAGCATGCCATTCAACTCTATTTAATGTTAATTTCTTGTGATTATGATTCCCCTACTTAACATATTTCTTATTATTACAGAGATTCTTCACAGTCACAGTCATGAATATTATGCCATAATTAATTCATAAACTAAGTCTAGTCTACAAAGCATAGCAACATAATTCATAAGCACACATAGACAATTAGATATAACTAGACTAAATATCATCTCTAATCTCTCCCTTTATTCATCTTTCTCCTTATCAACCGACTATTACATTCACGACTCTGGCATAATCTTTTCCAACCCATTACATATTTATACTTCACAATTTAGGGATTAAAAACCTAGTCTATTTATCCCAAAATTACCCCATTACAATGCATGTCCAGCTCAGTTAACTGGTTGTTCTATTGCTTTCTTCTTCTTTTTTATCTTCATGCAACTTTTCTGTTGTTCTTATATTTCTGTAATGTCATGTTATCATCCTTCTCTCGTGATTTATTCTCTCTCTCTCTTTCTTTATTCTTCTGTCTGTGCATTGTATTCCTCTTGCGCACTTTCTTCCTTCTACACACTATCTTGTGGAATGTGTGTTGGCATAGGGGAAGACCCAGGATTCAACGCTTAACAACACACCAACAAAACCCCGACTACCAACACTTTCTGCAACATCTGCGAAGTAGACGAAGTCTCACTCGAGGCAGAAGCAGGGGGGGTTACAGGACACAGGTGTATGTAACCAAGATGGGACATGAATATGTGATAAGAGTAGTTCACAAAATATTCTGTTGACGCTTAGGCAGTGACATGCATTAGTTTATTAACCCTATTAACACCGTAGAGCATAATCAAAGATAGATTGACGCAGTAACAACAAATGATTATATACTCTGAGCACTTAACACTTAGCACTATAAGTTAAATCTAACATTCATTTACCCTTAACATAAGTAAATTACTTAAGCAACAAAAGATCTATCTATTACACATCATAACCAAAGCACTAAGAAGATTCATAACATAAATAGCACAACACAAAGAAAACAAAGAGACACCAAATATATGTGGTTCACCCCAGGGTGGGGCTATGTCCACAAGCCACTTTGCCTCTTTATTATTCACCAAAATCTTACATCCATTCACTCCTGTGCACTAAGCCACATAGTTGAACTTCACACAAAACTGGAGATCTGCGCACTAAGCACTAGATCCTCGCAAAACCATGTCAAATTCACAGAGCCAAACTCCCTATCATAGTACTTAGAACCTTCTATAAAATCAAAGTCGAGAATAAAGCCTCGTTGCACATACATTCCTTCACAAAAAGCATTCTTGGCCTCTCCTACTTCTACACTACATTCCTCTTATTTATACTTTACAAAATCTTACAATAGGGCCTAAACATGGCGATAACCCATGGGCCGACATCCCATAAAACCGTTACAAAACCCTAGAGGACCCCTTACTGGGTCTACATAACCCTCAAAAGTGGGTGAGATCTGCGATCTTAGCTCTGCCTGGGCGCTCCTTCTTCGACCATCGTGTCGAAATCCAAAAGTGGGCCAAAACTGACCAAAGTTTCCCCAAAACTTGGTCGAGGGCCAACAGGCCCCCAACACTCACCTGTGACTCATCCCGAATCACTTAGGTGCGGACAATTCTACTTAGAAAGCCTCGATCTTAACTTGAAGTGCCTCGATTTGCTGCCTCGCCTGAGTCTCCTGCTCAACGAGATCTTGGAATCTCTGCTCTGTAACAATCCCTTCTAGGCGTTGTTCTACTGCTGCAACTACTTGATCTAATTGTGAGCCCTGTCCATCGATCTCCTTGAACACTTTGCATGCTTCATCCTACACAGGTTGTAACTTATGTGTTACTTCCATCACCTTACCCTGGAGGGCAGTGATCTGTTGTTGTACTGTGCGTTGCTCTTGGGATCTCTTCATCCTTTCCACTACTGTGAGCAGCTTCATCTGCGCCTGCAAGGAAAATGCTTGTTGTTTCACCTCCTGTAACTGTGCTTCTAGCTTCTTTAGCTCTAGATCCTCGACGAGGCGTTCATATGTCTAGGCTCTCCTATCACTCAACTGTTTACATGCCAAGGCGAGGGCTCTAATACTTTCTACTATTTTTTTGGCAGACTCCTCCCTCTGGTCACACACCTCCTGTGGGGTTCTCGACATTGTTCGGGCCTCCAGTTTATTTATCCTAGCCTGAAGCTGTTGGAGGGTCTCTGTGAGCTTCACTACTTAAGATTCGACTGACTCTTGCTCCTCCTGTGCCAAGCCTGGAACATAGCGACATTCTTTACTTACCGCTTCTTTGAACACGACCTACTCTGCGAGCAACTACTATTTTTCCCTCTGTAGTTGGGATTTTTCCTTCTGAAGCTTCGCCTGAAGCTCTACTTTCTCTCTTTCATGGGCAACTACACTCTTGCGATGCTCGTAATTTTACTAGGACTTCATCTTTCTCCTTTTGCAAGGCTTCTGTAGCCTTCTCCTTCTCTTCCTAATCTCTCTGGAACCGATCTTCTGTTGCATCCGCAAGCCTTCTTAACTGGGCTGGTTCATCCCCCAATTCTATAGTCTATCATAAGAAAGGCACAGACGACACAGTAGGTACTACGCGGACCAAGCGAACAACCTGTTGCATTTCCTTCAATTCTCTCTCAATCCATCTGCATAACGTCTCCTGTTTCTCTTCGTATCTCTGCAACATGTCTTCAGAGGTGTCCTCCATAGCTCCGTGGACCATACTAATGTCGTCGTCAGTGAGAGTGGCTTCCAACTGTGGCTTATTGGCACGCTTTTTATTCCTTGCTGAAGGTTTCTTCGGAGAAACTTTCCTGTTTTGTGGTGTCACTGTCCCAACAGGGGGATCTTCAGGGGGTGTAGCTTCGCCTCCTGCTTGCTCTTCTTCTCCTTCATCTCCTCCTCCCTGTCCTTCTGCTTTGTCTTCTCCTCCTCCTGGTGAGCCAGACCCATTATCTCTAGAATTTTTGGCGTCTTCGTCACTCTCTATGTCCTGGACTTCATCTTGCTTTTTATGCTTCTTCGTCCCACTAGATTTCCCGACATGTTCAACTCGTGTAACTATCGAGCTTCCTATGGTGTTAGTGTCGGATAACTCTGCATCGACGACAGGTACAAGAAATTCCTCTGGCCATTCCTTTATAATCTGCTCCATATCTTCATCTGCCAGCTTGTAGTATGACTGCAATTATTCCTAGTGCTCATCTCTTCGTGCGGTTATGTAAATGAAGTGGGGATCAACGTAGAACTTCGTTATGGGTTGGTACTGATGCAGGGTATGCGGTGTCATACGCGAGAATGATTCAATGGAAGCCTTCAACTACTGATAATATCCACGAAAGACGACATTAGAATGCCACTGCTTCGTCATGTCGTTTGTATACCACAGGGTGGAAAATTGAACGACAGGGGCTCCGTAGATTCAATCTCTGGGAAAGTGGCTCCTTCGGGCATCTTCCAAGCCACAAATGTGATTAGGATGATCAACCAATTGTAATGAAATTCATATCCCAAGTCCTAGGCTTCGTGGCAATCCTTTTCTAATTCATTGACGAGGTAGTTCGCCTAGTCCATCTGCATGCCCTCCACACACTTTCCTTTGAGGTACACCACGAACCTGGTGACCTATGTGGGGTGGTTCTTCCTCACTATCTTGCTAGCTAAGAGTTGAAAAGCAAGGCGCACTGTGACATCCTATATGGAGGCTACCTTGTAATCTTGCTTCCCCTTTTCTACCTCTCCATAAGCTTCTTTGATGCGCTGTGCTAATGAACGGTCTGAGGCCTTTCTTGGATAGAACTGTTGAGGGTCAGGACCCTTCACACTTAAACCTGTGATCCGGTGGATCAACACTGGATCCACAATTATCCTTCTGTCAAGCCATAGATATCAGCCATGATAGCACGACAGAAGGAGTTTAACACAAGCATTAACCTCTTGGTGGCGACCAAAATGCGGGATCTTCATCACGTTCAACACGGTTGACTGCACCAACCCATTAATCCATGGCTGAGAGACAAGGCGAGGTTTCTTTCCAGTTGTCTTCGTTAAGTAGCGGTGAGGAGCTAACATGGTGTTGTTCTTCCGGTCTCCTAAGTTGAAGTCGTTGTGCTTCAACAACGAGATCTTTCCTAACTGACTCCCGACTATGTGAATTCCTTTCAGAATGTACTCAGTGAACACAGAGTACTCAAAATCGTGAGGTATACTGTCATGGTTAACAATTCCAGCCAGAGGCGGAACATACTCAGGTAGGATTGACGAGATTTTCTTTGTGTTAGCCAGATCACCGTGGTACTTACTTCGTTGTTCAATTATGGGGTTGGTGCGGGTGGAACGACGTTCGGTCAAAGGGGAAGCCTGCAGTCCCCTAGTCAACAATGCATGGATACCTTCAGATATAGGTTTGTCGGCCATGATATTCTTAAGAACTTCCTCGACAGAATTCTCCAACTCGTTGGGTTCACTAGACATTCTAGCTTTTAACAGAGAGGCGAGGTAGACAAACGGACAGGGGGGGTAGACAAACAGACAATTGGGGTATAGTTTTAGATAACGACAAGAAGAAAATCTCAACACTTGGATAGTTCTCATCTTATCTCAGTCAATCACGGGTAGCAAAAAGTGGTCCCAGTGCCACCATCAATGAGTTAAATAAGCAGGGCGATCGTGACGAATCTTCCAATGGATAGGAAACTGCTTCCATTAATATAAATATATATGTTATGGTGCGGTATCAATGTCCAAAAGCAGTCCATAAGTCCATAAATTAATTTCCTAACCATTCCCGAGCATCATTATAACAGTCGGGGTGCCTCCAACGGTCATATAACTTCGTCGAGGCGAAGTCCAAATCTGCGCGGACCTGTTGTTCCAACGAGGTTCAAGTCCTGCGAACCTGCCTCCTGCGAGGTTCCAGTCTGCAAAGTCTTCCATCTGGTTTCTGTAACTGCTTGTATATTTTCCAAATTACCCTTCTTTTTATTGATCTTCCTTTCCTTCTTTCCTATTATCTGAGTTTCTCTAATTGTTTCTGGAATCCTCTTTCCATTTTTATTCTTATCTTCCCATGGCGCAGTGGCTTCGCACTGTTGAGGTACCCTCAAATATTCTGAAGTTAATATCCCTTTTCTTAACATTTCCTAAGTGGACATGCTTATTTCTTGGATAGATAGGTTCTTCAAGCCTTCTTGCACTCTTTCAACCTTGATAGCTAATTCTCTTTCTTTCTTTCCTTCCTGTGTTTTTAATTTGCTCTGTTGTTTCGACTTATCCTCTCGTTCTTCTATTAGTCGGTCTATTTTCCTAGCTATGAAATCCCTTAATTCTTGATTTTTCGTTTCTGTAGCTTCTTCCTCTGCTTTCCTTCTGATATGATCCTTCTCAATCCAAGTCTTACCTAACAAAAGTGGGAAAGGGGTGTTGTCCCCAACAAACCTAATGAATTCAAATTCTTCTTTAGTTGATGTTCCATGAGCAATAATAGGTACTACAATTACTCTTCCAAATAAAGTTATCATCTTGCCCTTAAACAAGACTATCCTTCCTAAAGAAGGTACCACAATAGACTTTCCCAAAACTTCCCAAGTTTATTTTGTCATAATATTCACTTGTGTTTCTTCATCCAAGACTATACCATCTATGTTGGTCTTTTATTCTTGCACTTATGCACTGTTTTTCTTTCAAGATTTCTGGTAAACTGACATCTTTATGAACATCCATCATTTCTTTCAACTATAATAACCTAGTCTGAAATTCCTCTGACCCTTTCTCTTTATGAATCTATGACATGCCCTTAGTCTCTTGACTTTTTTCATAGTTTTCTTGTCTTATGTTCATCCCTTCAACTTTAGCAATAATCCTTGGACAATCCTTAACCTCATGACCAACAACCTTACAACAAAGACAAATAGGGCCCACCTCAGGACATTCCCTAGAAAGATGTCTCGACCTTCTGCAATTATAACACAAAGTCAATCCTATTTTTCTTTTAAATGTTCCCCAACCTTTTTTGTATTGCGCACTTCCCCTATAATCATAGTGCTGGACCTGGAATCTAAAAAAATTCTTTCTAG
Organism: Picea engelmannii; assembly: GCA_009831015.1. NCBI lineage: Eukaryota > Viridiplantae > Streptophyta > Pinopsida > Pinales > Pinaceae > Picea > Picea engelmannii. Next base: position 165,031 of record ML802542.1, on the reverse strand, counting down.
GTTCCTACATCCACTTATTAGTCCAAAAACCCTTTCTATGCATAGTAATAACATATCTTTCTTCATTTCCATTAAATTTAATCAAGTCAACTCTTTCTTTCAATTGCGCCCTAGCCTTCAGACTAGGACACAATTTATTAAACATACTTAAATTCATGCTTTCAAAACAAAAATTTTCACTTATCTTTCTCTTACCAAAGCACAAAGCTTGTTTCTTTTAGGATCTTTCCTCTTTTGTTCAGAACAACTTACCTCCTTGGCATGAAGCTTTGCAAGTCAAGTAGAGTATTGCGCACTTCAACAGTAGATCTATACACATAACTTCTCTTTTTCTTTACTTCAGTTCCCAGCAATCACAATTTCAGATCCCAGGAACGAAACCATTTGTTGGCATAGGGGAAAACCCAGGGTTCAATGCATAACAACACACCAACAAAACCCCGACTACCAACCCTTTTGGAAACACTTGCGAAGCAGGCGAAGTCTCACCCGAGGTAGAAGCAGGGGAGGTTATAGGATGTAGGTGTCTGTAACCAGGCTAAGACACGAATATGTGATAAGAGTAATTCGTAGAATGTTCTATTAACGCTTAGGCAGTGACATGCATTAGTTTATTAACCCTATTAACACAACATAGCATAATCAAAGATAGATTGATGTAGTAACAACAAATGATTATATACCCTGAGCACTGAACACTTAGCACTTAGCACTTAACACTATAAGTTAAATCTAGCATTCATTTACCCTTAACATAAGTAAAGTACTTAAGAAACAAAAGATCTATCTATTACACATCATAATCAAATAGCTAAGAAGATTCATAACATAACACAACACAAAGAAAACCAAGAGACACCAGATATACGTGGTTCACCCAAAGGTGGGGCTACGTCCACAAGCCGCTTCGCCTCTTTATTATTCACCAAAATCTTACTTCCATTCACTCCTGTGCACTAAGCCACATAGTCAAACTCCACACAAAACTGGAGATCCACGCACTAAGCATTAGATCCTCCTTCCAAAACTAGGTCAAATGCACATAGACAAACTCCCTATCACAACACTTAGCACCTTCTACAAAATCACAGTCGAGCACAAAGCCTCGATGCACATACATTCATTTGCACAAAGCGTTTCGGGCCTCACCTACTTATACAATACATTCCTCTTATTTATAATTTACAAAATCTTACAATAGGGCCTAAACATGGGGAAAACCCATGGGTCGAAATCCCATAAACCCGTTACAAAACCCTAGAGGACACCTTACTGGGTCCACATAACCCTAAAAAGTGGGTGAGATCCGTGATTTCAGCTCCGCCTGGGTGCTCCTTCTTTGGCCATCATGTTTAAGTCCAAAAGTGGGCCAAAACTGAGCAACGTTTCCCCAAAACTAGGTCGAGGGCCAACAATGTGTCTTATCTGCGCACTACTTTCCTTATACTTATGTTGTTCTCCCAATCATTGTATCCAAAAATTCCTGTCCAAAAATCTCTAAGAGAACATTCTCTCCCTCTTTCCAAAGTTATGTTCCCACTTTCCTTCGTAGTTCCTTTGACGTTTTCCATATCTCCAAGTAGACATGATAGAAATGAAGATTTTCCTAAGCCAACCATTTTGATCCAAACCCCCATCACCTCCTGGGGCTCACGCAACCTCTCGATCTAGGATTGTTCACACTAAGGAGATGAATTAGCTCTCGGGCTCTTATTGATCCCTCGAAATGTTTTACCACAAGCATTTCCCTTTTTCCCTGCGTGATAAACTTTGTTCATGAGGGTCTTGTTACTTTAATGGAGAAATCCTCACGACTTCGGGCCAAAATTGTGGAATGAAAATTTGAATGGCGAGAGCTACGACACTTCGGAGCTCTGGGATTCAGGAGTTCCAACAAAAAAAACCTACAATCCTCCCAAACGTCGAATATGCGAAGGGATGAACAACGACGAAGATCAACGACTCACACTATGCGCCGAGATCTACGACTCACAGATATTTTGGGATTTTGGGCTTCAGGAGTTTTACCTGATCCAACACGTAATTCCTCCGAACGTGTGAACTTCGAACTAGTAGATCGAATGACTGATGTTCACCTCATATCAATGACGGGTGCTTACTTCGTGCTCTGGGCTTCAGAGATTTTCATAAAACAACACTCCAAAACCTTCAAAGTGTTGGACTCACGAAGGATTGGATATACTATCCACATGTCCCTCTCAACAAACGATCGAGATCTACTCTGGCCTTCGGTCCTTCAAGAGTTCTAGAACATTAACACCTTACACCTATGTTCTCCCCGACTGTTGGACTTCCGAACCACGAGCAATTTGCCGACAAGTGGCCCTGACGCCAATGGTCAGGATCTTCTATGGCTTCGAAACTTTGAGAATTTCTAGTGCTTTTGTTTCCACACCTCAAATCCTCTAGAGCGACAAATTTCTGAACACGCTCAATATGTTGCCATGTGTACATGGTGTCAATGGCATGGATTTTCTTCGACCTTCGGATCTTCAGGAAACTTGCACGCTCTTGCGATTGCACTTCAATTTCGCCAGATAACTGGACTTTCGGATAGCCATTGATCCTTGGACACGTGTCCATATACTACCAACAACCCAGATTAACTTCAGGCTCCATGACTTCGAAGAATTTGCCTCCTTACAATGAACACACAAAAATCATCAAACTCGTAAATTCTGAAGGACTTCAAGGGGTTAACACCCACGCTTCTTCTCCATATCTAATAGTCACAAAAGATATTGTCTCCCTCTTAATGGATATTGTTTTCTCGTCCTCCAAACAAAAGGAATTCTTCCTTTTGTTTGGAGGATGAGCGGACTTTCCCCTTCCCACCTCTGTAATCCAACTTCAAAGTTTGCAAGGGAAAGCAAACTTCCTTAGATGCTTCATTGCCAATTATGACAAAATCACCAAAGGTTTCATGTGATTATTAAAAAAGGATGTACCTTTTATTTGGGATGAAGAGGCCCAACAATCTTTTGATCATTTGAAGAAAGTTCTTACATCCAAACCATTACTCAAACCCCCAAATGACAATAAAGATTTCATCCTATAATTGGAAACTTCTGGTACCACCATTGGAATGGTATTAGTCCAGACTGACGATCAACACAATGAAAATTTTATTTATTATCTTAGTAAGGGATTAGTTGGTGCCGAGCTTCGATATCCCTACGTTGAGAAGTTGGAACTGGCAGTTGTTTACATTGTCCAACTATTTCGGCATTATATTTTGTTCCAAACAACCATTGTTGTCTCTGACACAAACCCAATGCAATATATTTTGTCCCACCAGATATTGGGTGGGAGATACTCTAAATGTATCATCCTCTTAGAGGAATTTGATCTTGAATTATCCACCCCAAAATACAAAAAATCCTTGATCTTCGCAGAATTAATGATTGATCTTCCCCGAGACTTTGATGAATCTATGGTACAAGATTCATTTCCTGATGAATATTTGTTTCTCATCGACTCATATGATCCTTGGTATGGAGACATATTGATTTATCTCTAGACCCAACATTTTCAGCCCAATCTTTCAAAAAATGATCGTCATCATATACACTACCAATCCCAAAACTACCTCATCGTCGACGATATCCTTTACTGTCGTGGAGTAGATATGGTATTACGCCAATGTTTCATCCATTCTGAATCCAAATGAATCCTAAATGACTGCCACTCTGGAGAATTTGGTGGCCATTTGTCTGGGTTAGCCACTGCCCATAATATTTTATGTGTAGGCTATTTTTGCCCCACAATTTTTAAAGATTGCATTAATGCGGTAGAAAAATGCCACCCCTATCAAGTCTTTTCCAAAAAAATGCGCGCTCACCCCGCTCCTTTACATCTAGTCTTTCCAGTTGGCCCGTTCACTAAATGGGGCATCGATTTCATCACCTGTAAACCTCCTTCTATCGTTAGTCTTAATTACATTATTGTGGCCATTGATTATTTCACAAAGTGGGAAGAAGCCATGCCTACCTTTTCTAATGATGCCAATACTACCTCCTTGTTCATATTCGATAATATCATTGCACGTTTCGGTGTGCCTAAATCTATTTTCACCGACCATGGATCACATTTCTACAATATCATGATGACAAAATTATCTACTATGTTTCATTTTGACCAAGAACAGGCATCTCCCTATTACCCTCAAACAAATGGTAAAGTCGAGTTCATCAATAAGGTACTCAAAACAATTATCCAGAGAATGATCGGAAAACATAAAACCAATTTTTATTTAATGCTATTCCCATCCTTGTAGGCATATTAGACCTCTACTAAAACTACCACCGACTTCACCCCATTCCATCTTGTCTATGGTTTGGAGGCCGTTTTACCTATTGAATGTGAAATGACATCCCTCAAGCTAGTTGTCGAACTCCTGCCTGACACTTCCACCGAAGAGGAACAAATCCTATATTTATCCCACCTTGATGAGCGATGTTGCGAAGCCATCATGGCCAACGAGTGTCATCAAAAGTGCGTCAAACACCAATACGATAAAAAAGTACGCCCTCGAACCTTCTCGGAAAGTGATTTAGTTTTGGTCTACGACCAAGACCATGACAAGTTAGGCGTAGGTAAGTTCAAACTCTTATGGCATGGCCCCTATATCATTACACAAGTTCTTCAAAAAGGAGCATATGAGCTAGTAGACTATCAAGGAAACCCATTATCGGAGCCCCACAATGGGCTCTACTTGAAAAAGTATTATGCATAAGCCTTGCGCTATCTCCTGCTTTTGTACCATATGTATTATAGTGTGCTATGGTTGATTTTGTTTTCCCTTTGTGTGACATTATTTGTCAATCTACTTATTCTGCTTAATGCTTGAGTTGCAAATGTCATCGTTTCCCTCACCCTATTTTTGATATGTGGATGGAGCTAGTCGCACCTTCCGAAATATCGCTTCTGCTGCTTGGGTCATCATCTCACCCACCAACGACATAGTTGTTAAGGTTTAAGCTATTATTAGAGTTCTTTGCATTTCAATAGATAACAATAAGATAATATAGGATCACTGATAAATACACAATCACAAGAGACAAATCATTTATCCTGGGAAACCCTCATGGGGCAGAAAACCCAACAAAACTTCCTTAATATAGATAGCCAATACAATGTCAATAGATAAATCAAACAAGTATAGAAAGTCCTCTCCCAAAGATGCTCCTCTCTCTCTCTCTCTTCTCCAACTGCAACTCCGAAACTTGTCTCTCAATGGACAAGTGAGTGTGTATCTAAGTGAGGCGCTAACCTCCTTATTTATACAAGTCTGGCACATGTGGAAGTGTCTTTTCACTGGCAGAGCCGACTTCTTATTATGGGTGGTTATAACCACCTTTATTATGTTCCGGAGCTTCTTTGATATATTTTGGGGCCGACTTCTCTTTCTGCCTATTACAATTACATTATGACCAATCCGCAAAAGGGAATTTGGTCCTTTACAATAACCGAGATGATCAATCCACAATAGAGATTCAATCCACAATGGGGATTGATCCAATGAATAATATATCAAATAATAATTAGAATACACTTTGCAATTACATTATTTCAACACTCCCCCTTAACAAGAAGGGTATTCTTCAACAACATCAGACGAGAGAGAGGCCTTTCTCATCAACAACATCACGAGGAAAACATCATCAATATCATCTTGGAACACTGACTGGCATATCTATAAATCATCGGAAGTTTTCTTCATCGACAACATCTTCATTCTCAAAGGAATGCAATCATCATCTGCATCAATATGGATTAGTATAAAACTAATACATCATCACAACAAGAGGCTGGCTCATCATCATAATACTGAATTGGCTTTACGTCATAGTTGTCAAGATGGAAGCACAATACTCGTCTTTCTTTACGTCACAGCTATCAAGCTGGAAGCAAGATACTAGTCTGGCTTTACGTCACAACTATCAAGATGGAAGCACAATACTAGTCTCATCTCATCGTCTTGCTTTATGTCAAAACACTCAAGATGGAAGCAAGATACTAAACTGGCTTTACGTCACATCTATCAAGTTGGAAGCACAATACTAGTCTCATCTCATCGTTTTGCTTTACATCACATCACTCAAGCTGGAAGCAAGATACTAGATTGGATTTACGTCACAACTATCAAGCTGGAAGCACAATACTAGTCTCATCTCATCATCTTGCTTTACGTCACAACACTCAAGCTGGAAGCAAGATACTAGATTGGCTTTACGTCACAACTATCAACATGGAAGCACAATACTAGTCTCATCTCATCGTCTTGCTTTACGTCACAACACTCAAGATGGAAGCAAGATACTAGACTAGCTTTACGTCACAACTATCAAGCTAGAAGCACAATACTAGTCTTATCTCATTGTCTTGCTTTACGTCACAACACTCAAGTTGGAAGAAAGACACTAGACTGGATTTACGTCACAACTATCCAGCTGGAAGCTCAGTACTAGTCATATCACAACAACTACTCCCCCTTTCGAGGAAGGTCCTTTCAGACTATATCAATCTTATCTCGAAAGTGATCAAACTTTACACGAGATAGAGGCTTGGTCAACACATCAACAACCTGTTCATCCATGCTAACATACTGGAGCTTTAAGGCTCCTCTCTGCACCATGTCACAAATGTAATGATAACGAATCTCTATGTGCTTCGACCTGTCATGGAATATAGGATTCTCTGTCATCTTTATGCAGCTCTAGTTGTCACATAGGATCGTGGTTGCTTCCATCTCTAGGTCAAATAGGTCGGTCAACAACTTTCGAAGCCATATAGCTTCGTAGCTGGCAGAACATGCAACATTGTATTCTGCTTCCATTGTGCTGAGAGCAATGCTGGATTGCTTCCTACTCTGCCTTGAGATCATGGCCGATCCCAAACTGAAACAACATCTTGAAGTGCTTTTCCTGTTAGAAACACTTCTTGCCCAATCTGAATCAGTGTACCTATTCAATGTGAAATCATGATCTCCATCATAACTCAGACCACAATCTAATGTACCCTTAAGGTACCTCATCACATGTTTTGCGACCACAAGGTGAACATGTCTGGGTTCTACCAGAAACTGACTGAAGGTGTTCACGACAAAACAAATATCTGGTCTGGTGTTCATCATGTACATCAACGATCCAATAATCTGTCTATATAGTGTGGCATCAATCAATTCTGACGAAGTATCGACCAACAACTTCAGCTTCGTTTCCATGGGTGTATTCATGGGCTTGCACTCTAACATGTAGAATCTCTTCAAGATTTCGACTGCATACTTCCCTTGGTTAAGGAAGATCCTCTCTAGACTCTGCCATACCTCAATACCTAAGAAATAATGCATTAGGCCAAGGTCTTTCATCTCAAATTCTGAAGCGAGTCTCTTCTTACATTCAGTGATGATCTTTTCTTCTCTAGTTAAGAATAAGTCATCCACATATAGCAATAATATTACTGGCTCATCGTTCATAACCTTGAAGTAGAGGTTAGAATCTGCTTTACTCTTGGTAAAGCCCAAGCTCATCAGAAAGCTGTCTATCTGGCCATACCAAGCTCTAGAAGCTTGCTTCAATCCGTACAAGGATTTCTTCAATTTGCAGACATGAGACTTCTTGTCTTCAACTTCAAATCCTTGAGGTTGCTCTATATACACTTCCTCTTTGATAAAACCATTTAGGAAGGTTGTCTTTACGTCCATTTGGTGTAACTTCTGCTTCATCTTAGTTGCAAGGGCTATAATGGTTCTGATTGAAGTGTATATGGCTACAAGAGTGAATGTCTCTTCATAGTCAATGCCTTCTTTTTGAGAAAAGCCACGAGCTACAAATCTTTCTTTATACTTCTCAATACTTCCATCAGCAGCATGTTTTATTTTGAAGAGCCATCTAGATGATACCACATCCTTTCTATTCTGTCTGGGAACTATTTTTCATACATCGTTCTTTATTATGGATTGGTATTCTTCTGTCATGGCATCTACCCATTCTTTCTTCTGAATGGATTCTTCAAAGCAAGTAGGCTCCTTCTCTAGGAGATCTCACATCAAAGCCATATAACTGGAGAATGGATTAGGTCTCTTCACATGTCTTGTGGTTCCTTCGGGAACACCATATTTCTCTCCATCTTGAATAAGCTCTCTAACCCAAGCTGGCTTTCTTTTATGGGAGATTGTCATCTAAGGAGGTTCTTGAAACTCTACTACGTCATGATCTTCTAGAATTTCCTCATCAGGGGAAGTTACGACTTCCCTCACTAATTCAACATCTCTGGGAACCTCCCTTAACGCTTAACGCTTGCATACATCTTTTTACTTGAAGCTGGGAAAATGTCCAAAAATGAAAGTGTTCAAAATCAAATTCTGAACTTACCAGGAGGTGCGCTTGGATTAGGTGAGTATCCTGGTGTGCTTGGATCTGAGAAAATCCAACTTTTACCCCTCCAAACTTGATCTGTGGATTTCTGGACTGGTGCTTCTGGTTTTCTGGTACCTCTGGTACTCTAGTACTTCTGGTACTTTGTGAAACTAGGTTTTCACTTTCTGGGAGATCTAGCCACTGAAAAGGTGCGTTGAAGGTGCCAAAATGATCCTTGGGGGAGGGCACACTTTTCTAGATGGTTTTAGGGCTGAAATACCTCACCAACAAAAAACCCTAATTTGCATGTACGACAATAGTGACGTTTATCACTTTCTCTTGTGAAAGATGCTCTCTTCAGCTTAGCTTTGATACCATGTTAAGGTTTAAGCTATTATTAGAGTTATTTGCATTTCAATAGATAACAATAGCATAAGATAGGATCACTGAGAAATACACAATCACAAGAGACACAACATTTATCCTGGGAAACCCTCATGGGGCAGAAAACCCAGCAGAACTTCCTTAATATAGATAGCCAATACAATTCCAAGAGATAACTCAAACAAGTACAAAAAGTCATCTCCCAAAGATGTGCCTCTCTCTCTCTCTCTCTTCTCCAACTGCAACTCTGAAACTTGTCTCTCAATGAACAAGTGTGTGTGTATCTAAGTGAGGCGCTAGCCTCCTTATTTATACAAGTCTGGCACATGTGGAAGTGTCTTTTCACTGGCAGGGCTGACTTCTTCTTCTGGGTGGTTATAACCACCTTTATTATATTCCAAGGCTTCTTTGATATATTCCGGGGCCGACTTCTCTTTCTGCCTATTACAATTACATTATGACCAATCCACAAAAGGGGATTTGGTCCTTTACAGTAGCCAACATGATCAATCCACAATGGGGATTGATTCAATGAATAATATATCAAATAATAATTAGAATACACTTTGCAGTTACATTATTTCAACAATAGTAAGGTATGGGGGCATATATCTCAGCCGTGCAACGAACAATGTTGCAGAATATAGTGTCGTTATTGAACTTATGACCGAAGCATCCACTTTGGGCATACGCCACTTAATAGTATGCCTATATTCCGAGCTCGTCGTTTCACACCTCAACTCGACTTATTCTATTTTCCACCCTATCCTTTTTTGAAAATATTTAAGGGTACAACTCTTGGAATGATTATTTCATTTTATCTCTTATTAACATATACTGAGACAATTCAATTCTTTAGCTGACTCATTAGCAAATTTCGTATTGAATTGACATCTACTCCATTAAAAAGCATCACATTCAACATTCATTGTATAAACCATTATACACATCACTCATCACATATACATAAAAAGAAATATCAAAACCATATGTCCATATATATAAACTATGTCCAAAAAACATCCAAAACCAATATAACATAACAAAATTTGGGCTATCCTCCCATACATCCACAAAACAAATATGCATCAAATTACATCAAACTAAAAATAACTAGTCATCACGAGGAGCCCTATAGTTATTATAGAAAATCACTTCTATAGCGACCTTTTGTAGAAGGGGCCTGAACCAGTTCCCCACACCCATTACATTCCTCTGCATACGCAAAGGTATATCATCCATGTGTGGCACTGGAATCCCAACAGTCAAGCGCTCGAGATTTTCCTCGAGATATTCCAATATCTCTGCATCGTGTCCTCTACCCATGTTGTTCTCTTCCAACACCTAGATTATCGCTTCACCTATTCAAAGGTGACATTCCCACTGGACGTACTAGTGCACAATATACAAACCAAAAATCGTTTGTTATGTTACATACAAAAACATTATATATAAAAAATTCAAAAAAAACATTAAAAATACAAAATATACTGTAAATTTATCTTTCTTACCAAACTCATCATTGAACTTTTCCCCCTCAGGAAGAACCATATCTGGATCATCACGATAGTCAACTTCATGATATGTGTAATCATCTACCGCCACCATCTGTCAATCCCACCATCGGAAAAAATTTGCATCAAACTGAAACTGTGTTCCCCCCCCCTCGAGTCGAGAAAACATATATGTTGATTTCTTCATCTCCGGATCCTTGAACCCAGTCTTTGGCACTACATTTCATGGACATGATGTTGACACCCGCTCAAAGAAGAAATATAACAATATGGATCCTAGCCAAATTTTTTTTGTTGTCCCAACTTGCATTTGGTCAATTTCTCCTTCATATTTACAAGAACCGTTGCACACCAATTGTACACTATAGGAGGTAAAGACATCAATGCATAATCCACCTAGCTCCTTGAATCCAAGTGAAGCTTAGTACTCCCTATCTCTCATGTAGTGGCGACTAAGAAAGTGCGTAAGGTAAGGTCCATCACCTGACCAATTGGTAGTTTATTGCTTCTCTTCTGCATCCCATGGTGACAATAGCACACCACATAATCATCTACTCTATCTACGCCTCGTCTTTCGCCACCCATCAAAACCACCATAGCACCACGACGGGCAATCCTGTTAGGAAGTACATATATTCCATCTCTATTCTCAATAACAGATTATGTACAACAAAGTGTTTCCTTTCCACATTCCACATATTAACCAAAGTCGGTAGCATAGTTAGTTGGGCCCACATGTTTTGACACAAGAAAAATTTCAACAACCCACAGTTATGCAAAGCATCTAGAGTGAGAGGATCATCCATAGCAGGATTGTCATTCAATTCATGCTCACTTTCCCTCCACTCCAACATTGTTCCCACACCTGCCACAAACATCAAATTTTTTTGTTAGAACCAAATCATCAAAGAAAAATCATGAATTTTTTTACAAAAATGGAAAAAATACACTCGGTCGCACCACTGTTTGGCGGACAGATTGATCGGTCCTGACCATATTTCTCGGTCGCAACCCTCTTTGGTCGACAGAGCGATAGGTCACAACCATTTTGGTCGGTCGCCCCTCGAACTAATCTTGGGAGCAACCGTTCACGCTTTCCTACACAACACAAAGCGACTGAACTGTTTAGTCGCCCCATGTAACAAGCCCAGTCGCAACCACATACTCTCAAAAAATTGGTGGCTTGCCACAAACAAAAAAATCAATGAAATGAAAAAATAAAACATGGGTTTTCTAAGTTGGGATCCGACCTTTTACCTAGTAACTGAACGTTGTAGGATCTGTGGCTCCAAGCTCCGCAATCGCCACTCCAAATGGGCCTTAAATTTTTATAACATGTTGAGTGCATTAGGTAGATAGGAAAAACATAGTTCAACTATAGTCAGGCTAAATACTAATGCAAATATTTTTCATTGAGTTGTAGTAGATTTCTTACATTTGTTGTTTTTTTAGATTATATGACAATAAATTGTAACCAAATTTAAAATTGTTAAATTTGTTAATGAATTGATTATACTAATCATAAAACTCGATCTCATATCATCATTTGTTTAAAAATTGAGATACATGAGAAGTGATTTATACAACCGAAGGTAAAAAAAAGAAACGTGTATCTAGAAAAAATGTTGGTAAACATATAATAAGATAAATTCAAATCTTATTTAAATTATACTGATATGTTTTTTAATTTAAGTTTCAATAGTATACCCTTAAAAACTTTTATAAACTCTTAAATTGTTATTATTTATATTATGATATTGTAAGACTCGTTAAGAATGTGAAATCTAATATAATATAGAAGCCTATAGGAGATGGATGAAACTCAACGATTCCATGTTAATGTTGCTATATGATGCTCTTTCCCATGCTAAATATTGTTCAATTAGCAAAACGTTTTTGAAACAATACACAAAAGGAGTATTTTTGTATTATTTTTTGTTTCTTTCATTTAATGTCTTAGAATCTTGCTCACCACTTTTTGATCAAAACACTTCTATTGATTATTCATTTCCATGATTGCCTTCTTTCAAACTATTTGTACTGATTCTTTATTTCCATGATTGGTTTGTGTCCAAACAGATCAACCTCATCCTTGTATTTTTATCATAAAGGACACACATTATGAAAGAAACAAAAAAACTTGACCTAAAACCCCACCACAATAAATAAATTCACTACATGTTGATCGCTCGATTTTCAAACATATGCTCATGCTTTGTTCTTTACACCAAAAACAATTAATATTTCTTCTTACTCACCAAAATAAAACATAGTTATATAGTCTCCAACAACCTGTGATGGTCACAATCCATATGCATCCAATACACTATGTCTATCACTTATAGGTTAAGTAGGAATGTGACACTTTTTGGGACATATCTATCGATAAATTTTGTTAGTGTAGATATTATGCTTGGAGTTTGATGTAATATTCAAATACCATAGGGAAAAAAGGTTTTTTAATTCCTTGTTCCTCAATGGTTCATAAAGGTATTGATAACATGAATAATCAAGAAAAATTTCCACACAATGTGTCTATGGTTTACATGTTGCCAACAATTATTATGACCTTAGCCCCCAACATCCCAAAGCTAAGGAGAGATCCAAATACTTGCACGTATTGGCCCTGTACCTAAAGGGGACAAAACCCTGTGCATACCAAGTGACCTACCCACTACACTCATGTTGAAAAAGACTAACCAATCCCATATATGTGTGGAACCATGTTGTGGCCCTAAAGAAAAACAAGATTTAAGAAAACATGTCATTATTACACCGTGAGTTGTAAATGATTCTTTGAAAATAGTAGATGGACATCTTCCTTAACATGCATTTCTCACAATACTTCGAAGGTGCTCATGCAATAAGTGATGAATAATGAGAAATATCATCCCTCATAGAATAGAGGTTAAATCAACCTAGTCAATAAAGTGATCTCTAGTAGAACAAACACCTACAATTTTATGGTATTCAATGTTATCTATCACAAATCCCTTTGGAATTCTCACAATGTCCATAGGAACACAATTTTCCTATAGGAAGAATTTAATTAGAGTGGGGAAACTCTGAAAAGCCAATCAAGAATCAAGGAAAATCATGTCCAGTACCAGACAAGGATCTAAAAGGTTGAGGATTTGTAGAACTATTACATAAGAATACCAAATTATCTTGCAACTCTATTTAGAAAAAAAAAACTATCTTTTTTCTCGCAAATGTTTCTGCATTGATGTATGGAATGGAGTGGGATGTTATCATTATTAATTATTTACTAACAATGTTCCCGCTAGTTGTATTGAGGTTAATTCAACTATATTGAACATCAATGTATGAATCTAATTTTAATGGCATATTTTTTGTTTTATTTTGGAAAATATACCATTTGTTGGTTCTCATTCACCATATTCCTTGTTTCCATCAAGAACCTAGAAAACATGAATTTCATATTGTAATTGATATAATGAATTTTGAAGAAAAGATACTATACATGTTGAAAACATAGTGTTTCTTAACCCTTAAAATTGAAACACAAGGAATTATATAGAGAATATAATTGCAATATCTAGATACAAGAGAAAATAACATGAGATATGTAATAGATACCATTTCATTAAGATAATTTGAAGAAGAAAACATTGTTCACTTGTTTCTTAAGGCGGGGCGACCTTTCACCAAGAAAAGATTCAAATACAACAACAAAAGTCTAACATTCCATAGTCTCCTATCCCTTAAAATATATTTTCAATAGAAAAAACCCTAACTACTTGTGATCCCATCACTAGTGGGTACCAACTATCTAGTAAGGATAATAAAGTTGACGCTTTTACATTAGATAACTATCGACTACTATCCAATGGGCCTTATTCAAAGAGGATGGTCACATAAAATGATTAACTAAGTTGTATGTAACCTAAAGAAGGGAGGTTAACATAGGACCCTAACATGCCTCCTCCCTTTCGAAAGTAGTTTTTTATTCAAGGATGAAGATGAGGAAATTGATGCAGAATTGTTGTCAATTCCCATATGGCATATTTGGGTGTCATGTTCTTCCACTCAATCAGTGCTTCATTGATCATGAATTAATGGTGTAAATGACACTCTTTGGTATCCACTACTACTTCATTCTAAAACTAAACATAGCCTTTTTCATCAAGTTATGGTAATTTGGTTTTCACCTTGCACTTTGATCCCACATCCTTCTTTAGATAAAATACATGAAATATTGGATGAATATTGGAGTGGGATGGAAAATATATTTTGTATGCCACTTATCCAATTGATTTGTTGGATGATATCATACGGTAATTTATAAGGTGTTTTGTCTTTGGGTGATGTTTGTTTATAGGGTTGAAGGTGAAGAAACCCTTAGTTGCCTTCTACAAAATAATATTCAGAGTGATGGTGGTATGCGTGTTGCTACATCTAGTCTTTCCAATTGGTGTTGGATTACTGAGAGGGGGGGTGAATCACTAATAGAAAAATAATCCTTTTGAACGAAAAAATGCAAGTGTTATATCAATATAGCATTATCATCCAATAGTTGCAGAGTAAATAAACAATGAGCAAACGAGAAATCATACACATGCATAGTACACCAATGTTTTTACATGGAAACCCGAAGCGGGATGAAACCACAAAATGATTTTTCTTATATGTCTTTAAGAATTACATTCATTGGAAGCACCAACTTCTTTTGTTTTCCAACTACAACTAGAAGGAGGCTCCAACCTCCTAGTTTCTCAGGCTACAACCTGAAGGAAGCTCCAACTCCCCAATTCTCTAGCTACAAGTAGAAGGCGGATACAACCCCCTATGTTCTTCGGCTACAATCGGAAGGTGACTACAACCACCTGACCTTGCCCCGTCCAACTTCCCTGACGTAGAAGTAGAATGATTTAACCATTGTCACACTATCAGTGTGAGATATATCGATGTAAACATGTACCAATCAACTTGTAATCAACCTATAACAACCTGTACCAATAACCTGTGACACCATGTACCATAAACAAATGCATCAACCATGCACCAAACTTGTTCAAATAACCTTTCACAATAACCTATCCAAACAACCTGTAATCAACCTGTACCATAAACAATTGCGTCAACCATGCACCAACCTGTACCTCAACCTATACCATAAACCAGTGCATCAACCATGCACCAACCTGTACCTCAACCTATACCATCAATGATTGCATCAAACATGCACCAAATATGTACCAAGCATGAATCAAATACACATAAACTATGACTAATTAAGATGTACCAACATCATCAACTATACACCTCATGTATGTGCCAACTCATCAACTACTTGTCTCAACCATGTACCCAACATGTACCTCAACCAAAATCCCTCATCAATTTCATCATCCAAATATGATTTGTAACTCTGTAATAGACCTGGTGTATATGATCACATACCTGTAAACCTTCCTTAACTTTAACAACAAGAGACTAGAATTTTTATTAAACTTTACTTTAGTCTCACATGATTAATTTTTGATTAGTCAACAACCCTAACTTGAAATAATCATAACTATGTACCTGTAATGAATACATCTCTAAAAATAGTACACAATGTTCTTCAGTGTCTTTTATACAAGTACTCTGGTTGCACTTCTTGGAATCTCTCAGAAGAAGAGTTATAGAAAAACTGGCATACCTTGTTGAATTCTGGCTTATTTTAGAGAGAGAACTTGTAGAGTGTTGTAATACCCCAAGGACGAGCCCCAGTTGCTTTATGATTTGTAAACATGTTTTGTAGGCTGGTGAGCCGAGCAATTATAAGCTGGTAGGATTATGTGTTAGTAGGCTAGAGAGCCTATGTGTTAAAGACCAGGAGCATGTTTTGTATATGTAAATATTCATATTATTAATATAAAAACATCGTTGCATGTAGATCGACCAAGATAAAGGAGAATGGAGGACTATACTCCACTAGTCTGGGTAAGGGAGATGGGGTTGAGAGGTTAGAAATATGGGCTAAGTCAAGGGGCTTAAGTCCAAGAGAATAATAATTCATTATTATTCCAAAAGATGTTTAGAAGGATATGTTTTTATCCTAAGTTCCTTGGGAAGGACAAGTGACTTCCAAAAGGAAAAGGAGCGTGCTTCCTGAGTGACATGTGTTAGCTCATGCACATGTAGAATTAAGGGGGAATTCTTGTTGTGGCAAGGGGGGACATAGGCATTCTGACGCACCCATTCACTTGCTCAGTCACTCACGAACGCACATGGGGAAAGCTTCCTCACACAGGGGGGGTTTCACGCCCAGAGTTTGGCTCGTTCTTTCATTATTTTGGGCCATGCTAGACCAGTCTGTCCGTCTCTCCTCTCAAGTTCACTCACGCACTGAGCAAGCTCGTTGCCATCCGTTTTCGGCATTGATGAACCCATGACCATTTTGCACCTCTGTAATTTACTGAGTCATCCCTTGCCTTACCCAAATTAGCTATTGTGGTCGAAGAAGCAGGTTGTCGGGCCTGTGAGAAACTCTCTCCAGGTGAGAGAGTGTGTTGAGGATGTGAGTTCTCTTGGAAGGAGTCTCATAGCTGCTACAAAGCTCTGAGAATTCTGGTCCGACCTGTTGCTGAAACCCAAGGCAAAGGAGGAGGAGCAATTGATGGACTGTGTGATAGTGAAGGTGTATACTTCTGGGGTGGGACATGCATGTGGGGAATGAGAGTCTGTGAGCAGTGGGCGTAAGTGGCTCCTGGGAGAGAATACTTCCTATTAAACTGTGTGATTTTCCTATTGACCTTGCCTAGCCTAGGAATCCCTTTCCCGGTGGAGTTTAGTCCCAACTTAGGGGTGACCTACTGCTGAGAGTGATGAGCAGTGTGGTCTAAGGCTAGGTGGTTCGTGGAAGGTCTGCACACAGTTGGTGGTTTACTCCAGTTAAAATATAAGTATCATTTATGTGCTTAATTATATATGTTATGCATGTCTGTGATTCTTGAATGTTATCATGTTGTCCGTTGCATGTAGGAATTACTGTCAATTTCATTTGACTCTGTATGATAATAATAACTCTATTTTATTTGTTTTAAATTCATTGGTTATGTATGTTATACATATATGTATGTTCCGCGGTGGCGTTTCCTGGCTTGTTGATGGTTGGGGTACGCTACAAAGTGGTATAAGAGTTAGTCTATTGAAGACAAGGTGTTTGGGTGGCGTTGCCCGACAATGGTGTTTGATGGTCGGGGTACACTACAAATTGGTATCAAAGCTAGTCTGCTGAAGACAAGGTGTTTGGGTGGCATTGCTCAACAATGGTGTTTGATGACCGAGGTACATTACAAATTGGTATCAGAGCCAAGGTTTCAACACTGAGCCTGTATGGGCCGGATAAGTGGTCATGAGAACCGAGTTTCAGGTGGAAATTGTGTCTAAAGGAACCAATTTCGAACCTCAGAACATTCTTGAGTTCCAAGAGGTTACCTTGGCCGTGTTATGAAGCTCAGGAGGTGTGGTGGTATTATAAAACCACGACTGACATGGTATTGGGCCACAGAGTAATGTTGGCCATAAGATCTGTTCGGAAAAAGGGGAATCCTTCACAATCGACAGATCTGGAGAAAGTGTAGAAAGGTTAACCTGGAAGCTTTACTGTTAGATCAAGCCAGATAATAAGGTAAGGCACGCAGTGAAAAGCGGATTAGAACCGCTAGATCTATGCACAAGTGGTTGTGAGCCATAGATCTCATGACAAATCATAACTACAAAATTTAGGAGAAGTAGGGTGTGTTGGTACACAAACTTTCGAAACCCGAAGTTTCGAAGCAAAGGAGTAGATGTAATGGGCAGGATGACGTCACCAGGGGTGACGTGGCATGACTAGGAATATCCACGTCAAATTCTACCAAGTGTGTCACTTTGGGGTGTCCCAAAGTGACACACTTGGTAGAATTTGCCTACAACAATGGGTATCAAGCATCACTGAAGATGAGCTCGTTTGAAGCACTTTATGGAAGAAGGTGCAACACACCAATAAGCTGGGACAACCTAGTTGATAGGGCAGTAGTTGTGATCAGGGGATCAAATTTTGCTCAAATTTCAAAGTGCTCGGAATGCGATGAAAAAAGTGCCATTACGTCTGTCTCGTCTTCCTGAATATGGTGGTATATTTACTTTGTCAAACAGACTCCATATGGAGAAGATATCGCGATCTGTTCGTCAAGCCAAACAGGCAAAAAAATTTGATGCTGACTGTACCAGTCCGTACGGTCCAACGTGGCAGGACCGTACAGGCCGTACGATCGTACAGGGGTGATGTGGCAGATGTTGGTTGGTTGACAGTTGTCAAATCCAGAGCTGACACGTGTCCTTTGGTGGCCAATGGTATGAGGACATGTGGCCCAATCCGAGGGCGCCACGTGTCACTCATTGTTTGGTTAATGGGTTTTATGTAAAATTGTTGGAGTCCGCGGGGTTCGACCCCCGGACCTCCCACACCTCATAGCGCATTCGCACGACCGCCCGACCAATAGGCCACAAGTTGTTGCTTATTATGTATGTGTGTTGTAATGTATTTAAATTTACATATATGGCCATTGGCCGGGGGGTCGGGCCGGGGCTTAGCCTCGGCCTGCGGTTCTTTGTTTGTATATAACATATACCATATGACCCAAACCTCTGTGGAATGGGCGTGTTATGTGTTGTATTGTGTAAAGTCGCGGTCCTTTGTATTTCACATACGACGCACAGTCATATTATATGTTATGTGGCCCTATTGTAATATAATGCGCGGGGTT